>JAKCPI010020344.1:0-16205 GCA_023213315.1 Euborellia annulipes | reverse complement strand
TTTTACTGTATAAAAAAAAGTATAAATTCTCTGTGATTTTAAACGGATAAAATCATATTTCATGTGAGATGAAGATTTCATTGGCTAGCAATTAATTTAGAAAAATATGCATGGAGTCTAAAAACCCTCAGATGCCGAAAAAAATAAATTTCTTTACCTCCAGAGAGGACAGTCTTGAGCGTCCTGATTACCCTTAGGATCACAATGAAAAAAAAAAAGTAAAATCAAATTTCACCTTGAATTATAATAAAATTATGATGAAACACAAGTTTCGAGGGTTTAATTGATCTATGTTAAGAGCTGCCAAGAGACCCTCTAAGGTTGAGGCAAATAAAACACATGTCCTGATGAAGGCCGGAAAAATCGGACGAAACGTCAACATTGTTGTTATATAAAGAAAAAAAAATTTCTTTATTTTGCTCTTAATTATAAATTATACGTTCAGTCCCTACTCTTTGCAATATTTTTTTTTTTTTTTCCAAAAAATGTCTATAGTACTAATATGGGATCCGCTGAGTTTCCAAAGTGGCCCGCAAGATCATTTGGGTTGGGCAGGGGTGCTCTATACTTTTCAGCTTTTCTGTCGTTCCAAAGATAATCAATGGATTAATTAATTCAATTGTAAGAAGAAGGAAAAAAAAAACTTATCAAAATTTCTCATCTCTCATCTCATTTAATCCTTACTTTACACTAATGTCAGTTGTCAAATTATGAACGATCACAAATGGATTAGATTAGCGAAGAATGAGACGGCGAAACTTCTTCCTTTTGAAAGATAATTTATTAATGAATATTTTATAATTAATTAAAAGATAAGCGAAATTATGTATTCTGCAAAAAATGTCTTGCATATTCTATTCATTATTATATTTGCATTTATTTATTAGACTAGCTGCGCAAACCGTCTATGGTGAGGCAAGCACTTAACGAGACCCCTTGTCTCTTTGGATTTCTATTTAAAGCCAGCGGCTAGAAAATTTTTGTAATTAAATTTTATTTTATTTATGTTACTTTTGTTAACTAACTCTGTTAACCTCCTCTCAAAAAACTTCACAAATTACAAAAAACGACACAACAAAATACACATTCATTACAGAAAATCAATAAACAACGACTCTCCACAAACAACAATGTCCCCTTTGATCCACCTCCCTTATCCCATGACGTCACCTTCTCTCCTCTCTTCTTACATTGTTACATTGAAGAAATATTGCTAAACGAAATATATAAGAAATATCTGGAGATTAATACACCCATCTTAATAGGCCACTCTCACATCATGTTATTTTGCAGAAATTTCGACAGGCCTGGTCAACTTCAGTACAAAATGATTTGATGAAGGGCCCGTGTCTTGAAGAAGGGCTCCACTATCGAGCTGAGAATTATTGCGACTAGTTGCTTGTGCAGAAAAGAGTTTTTAGAAAAATGATTAAAACATACAGTATTTGAGGAATTCGATGACACAAGAGATCGTCTTTCAGCACTTGCAATTCTTTCATTTGAAAATAACGCAGCTCATTCGTTAGTTATTGTACTTTAATTATTAATTTTTAAATCCCTGCGTATATCTTTTAAGGCATCTTTAATAATTTGTCGTCCTTGTGTTCGTGCTTATGTTTGTATTAGGAGCACACCGGTTGGGAAAACCCTGGTTTAGAGTTAGAGAATAGCATTGTTTAACGTTGGTGTTATTACTTTACTTTTTAACACCCAAATTTATGATGTTAAATTTTAATATCTATTTTTAGAGATTTTCTCCTAAAAATCATTTTATTATTGACTACGCTGCTTGTATTTAAATACAAGAGAAGATGCTTTCGGGGCTTGGTGTAGCAGTTATCGTGCTAACCTCGTATACCAAAATCGCGGGTTCGGACCCCAGGCAGTCCGAGGATTTTATTTAAGCCATTTGGATACCAAATGGCCTAAATAAGAATGACTGGACCCCCAATAGATATATTAAAAATACGGTTATCGTTTAAAGTCTTAAATGGCCTAAGTTGCCGAAAAGACTGTGTGAATGTAAGTGTGAATGAGAAAACTTCCACAACAACAGAAGAACAGAAGATCGGTTGACAAATATTGATTTCTACGATATCAATTATCAACCTAAATTTTATTCTTATCACTTGATTTGAATAAGTTTTATCTTTAGGTCCCTATCGATGAGAAAGACAATCAACCAAAAAAAAAGTACGTTCATAAAATGATTACGTTTCTAAAAGAAAGTTGAGAAAGTCATCAATATTCTTTGTTTGTAAGAATAATAATAATTGTTTTCTAATTAGAGGCCACCTAGCTGTTCGTGGTGTCTTTGACGCCTCATAAGGGTGCATAAAAGAGGCCGGAGTTCTATAAATAGAAAGGATTTACGTGTGAGGGTAATAAAAAAAAGAGGTGCCAAGGATGGCACTGCTATCAATGTTGCAAAGGAGGGTCATTTAGCGTTAATAAATTATTTTTTGTTTTTTTTTTATCGCCTATTGTAATATTCTGCGGAGGGGCTCCATCACAGAAAGTTTTAATACTTCTCAGCTGATGTTTCGATCCGAGTATAGACCACCTTCATTGATTGGTACAATTATTATTTGAAATTCCTACCGAAAACCAGGTTTATTTACCCAAGGTTGTTTCGTACACGAAGATACAGACCTCAAACCCAACTGACACCCTGTGAAGCAACATCATTTCCTAACTCTACCTTCTCCTCCTGCGATCATACCACTGGGTTCAAAAATAAGATGAATTTTGTTATAAAATGAAAAATATCTTCTAAATCAATTACATCCTCTTCAAAGTAATCCTTAATAAAATGCACTCATGCCAACGTTATTTGTCCTCGAAGCATGCCAAAAAGTTTTCTGGTATAGCCTTCAAAGCGGAAAGCGATTCAAGTTTAATCTCTTCAAAGGATTCAAAGCGGTGTCCGCGTTGCGGTCTTTTTAGAAAATAACCAGAAGTCACATCGAGCTAAATCAGGTGAATAAGGAAGTTGAAGAACTGAGTGATATGAGTTGAATTTTTAGCGAAAAACTCGCTAAGAATCAAATTTGTCCGAATCGGTAAGCAGAGGAAGTTTAAATGAAATACCTTACTTTTTGAACAGTCATATTCCTAGCTAATGAACTAATCCTCAACCCCAGTTCCTTTTAACCAACCTCTTCCATTCTAGAGAAAATGTCCTATTTTGAAGAAGGACTCACGTGTAGCCTACTCCTTTCGAAGAATGCATCACTGAGAGGGAACCTTCTTTATGTACGATGATTTGAACAAGAAATAGGCTTACCTAAAACAAAAAGAAGAAAAAAATATATTATTAACAAAGAATAAGGATTATGTGTCTTAATTATTAGTTCATTATTAAAAAGAGAAAGGAAAAAATATTTTAATAAAACCACACCACACTAGGGAGGTGAAATTTTCTACATAAAATTCAAATTCACGATTGGTCATATCTGTTAAATCTACAGCCACTAACTCAACCCCCTAATTTTTAATTATATGAAATTTTGATTTATTAACTCTCGACACATTTTTTTTCTTGTCCCCGGATGACGTCAGAGAGCAAGAGAATCCTATTTCTGTACAATTGAGTGAACCCTGCCTCACTAGCTCAGAGCATTTCATAGCAGTTAATAAATTTCATTGTTTTTATTGGTTTATTATGAAAAGTTTTAAAACAGTGCGTCCACTGTTTTGACGTTTAGTGAGGTTAGGTTACCATTTTTTTTTTTTTTTAATATTTCTTGCTACATATATTCATCACCTTCCACTACAATATTCTTGCAGGAGTAAGAACGTTAACCATTGGTGGCACCATGAGAAGAACTTTTATAACTAAAATTATAAATATTATAAATTGGCAATAGCCATTAAATTAGAAACAAATTAAAGGAAATACAAACAATGAAAATTAATTTGCAATAATTAATTATTGAATGTAAACAAATATTATCATATTCTTTAATAAATAAATATTTTTAATAGAAAATGTGCACTACAAGTTATAACAATAGCTTTTTAATATTATTCTCCTAAATTTTCAAGTTTTTCTTATCAGGTGAAGTCACTAAGCATTCATTCATCTGATAACACATCAGTTGCAAGTGTCCTGAACACACCCATTGACTACAGATCTTTCCCCAAGATAAATGCTTAAAGAAGAACAAGGCAACTTAATGTGCAAATGTGTACGTAAGGGAAGAAAATTCTTCAGAGTTCCATCATCAAAAAAGTAAAAATAAAATTTTAGCTTTAGCCCGTGATATTAGGTGAAAGTATTATAGTTAACCTCACAATAATTGCTATTCTCTAAACCAAGTTTTAACAGCGACGTTAACATGTTGCTTTTATTTCAAAGCTGTCAAAATCATAACCTTACTTTTTAGGTTAAAGATGCCATTAAATACGGCGTTAAAATATCAAAGGTATGCCCTAGACATAACATTAATTTTTAACACTATTGACTAAATGTTAACGCTTTTGCTTTAGTTTTTACCTACAGAAAAGCAATTTGAGGCAAGGAGGAGTTAAAATGAATTAACGTTGTTTATAGATATTAAAAATTATCGTTGTTGCTTTTACCATATATAAAAACATTAAATGTTTTATGTAAATTGTCTAGCGGAATTGCCTTTTAATTACATGCATATACTACATTGAAATGAAATAATAATTTTTATAAACACACCTTCATATTAATTTTATTATTTAATAAGTTAGAATGCAAAGAGAGAGAGAGAGCAATAAGTTTTAAATTAAACATGTCAATAAAAACAGGAAAGATTCATTTACATAAAGTTCAATGTTCATTGACATTGAAGTAGTTGTCGTATATAAGAGATAAAAAGAGAGATATACTATATATATTGAAAAAGATAAAAAAAGCGTTCACTTATACCTATAATCTGCATTAGAAAAGAAAATACGTAAATTTTATTCAAATAGATAAATAGCCAATTCCTGTTTCTTATTCTAATCTCTCTCGCTCGCTCTTTCATTTGTGGCTTCTGTTTTTCATTCTAATTTATAACACGGATTCTTGGGTTCAAGTCAAGGTTAGCTGGAGGAATATTTTTTTTATTTTAAATTGCCATATGGTAATTTCAATAAATATTGTTCCCGTTTCGAAATTAAATTTTACACTCTTATAGAGGACCTTTGAAAAGATCAGGGAAAACCCTCGGCCATTAGATCCCGAAAGAACTAAAAGAGAGTAATTAAAATTAAAAAAAACTTCCTTCCGAAAATATGTTTACGAAAAAATCAAGAGGGGCGAAATGTCAGCCTAGTACGGCTGTCATGAAAATATATTTGGCTTCCGGAAGTCTTGAAATTTGTTTTGACTCGGCTTCAATAATACTTTCAGCCATACAGACATCATAACAAATAAATTTTGCACTCTTATAGAGGGTGTTTTGAAGAAACTGGGAAAAATACTCGGTCTTCAAATAAAAGAAATAAAAAAAAAATTTTCGAAAAAAAAAATCAAATAATACTAACTAAAATCAATTGGCCTACTTTCTCTTACCCTATACATGAATTATATAGAGAGAAAGTATTGGATTCTTGTCAAAAATTCGAGATTTTGATGGATCTTCACGTTTTGAGGTCCCCTGAATCCAAAAAAGTGGGTCCCGCAAATTGGTCTGTCTGTGAACAAAATATCTCAGGAACTAATAGAGCTACGAGGTTGAAATTTTATCACCCAAAAAGTACTAGTACTTTACTGATGCACTTTTTCAGTTTTTTTTTTCGATTTTCTCAAAATTCGCTCCAACGATTTTGATTAAAATTCATAAATCAATTATTTTTTAAATGCTCTTTAAAATGTATATTCTCATTTTGCCATTGAAATCTTCAGAAGACCACTTTACTCTTATACTCCATAGGAAAGATAGGAGAAATGGTTGTCATGGTAACAAAATATAAATATTTTTCTATGTTGTACCGTTCTGTCGCAAACTAAATATATGTAGACACAAAAAATCTGGTGTAACAAGCACAGAACACAACTTTCGATTACCGATGGTAAGAGAAAGTTGTGTGCTGTGCGAACAGTCACACCAGATTTTCTTGAATTCTAAAATACCGGCGAAAACTAAATATATGTTGACACAAAACCTTCGGTATTCCAAAGTTATGTGCTGCGACTATCACACCAGATTTTTTTTTTAATTAGGCCTACTCTTTTCAACTGAAGAGGCCATCAGAGTTTTATACTATTAATAGTAGCTAGGTAGCCAGGGGGAGAAATAAAATTTGATTTGATTTCTCGACGTTTCAGGTGCTAATCACCCTTCCTCAGGACTGATCAAGTATAATAATTTGGTGTCATTTGTTGAGCTATTTTCAACATTTAAATTGCAATGTATAATTCTAAGAGAGCAAGTTTGCTTCCTCGAGATAATTGCTTAATCAACATCTTGTATTGAATCAAAGAATACTTGCTATTTTAGAATTATACATTTCAATCTAAATGTTAAAAATATTTCAACAAATGACCCCTAATTGTTATACTTGACAACCTGCTCAGTTCTGAGGAAGGGGGGCGATTAGCACCCGAAACGTCGACGAGTCCTGGCTGCCAACCTAGTATCAATAGTATAAACAATTTCCAGCTAAAAAAAGTATATCTTCATTAGAGTTTTAATTTGTATAGCTCTATATTTTAAATTATAATACCGATGTCTACCGGTGAATATTCCACACGCTGATTCCCCGGGTTCACCCATCCAAGATTTCGCTTGGTAGTTGTTGCTCAAACAATACCAATATAATTAATATTGCTTTGAAAACTTTAGATAATAGGCCTATTAGATTTTCGTTCAAATGTATGCCATATTTTCGGTACAGAGACAGACGGTATTTTATTTACTTCAATTAAAATAAAATTTTAAAGCATTTGCATTTTCTTTTATAACTTAATTGTTTATAGGCTATCAATCACATTTATTTTAATCAAGGATTTGACTACATAATTAAAAAGAGTTGAAGTGTGAAGTGGGGAAGTTCCACTTCACACTGTCAGTCGGTGGATCCACCGGGGATTAAAATTAATTTTCTATGTCTAAAAATAAATGCAAATTTAAAGATTGATAAAAATAAGTTTTATTTTTATTCCATGATATCAAATCGATGAATATATTATAAAAAAAAAAAATTGAATTTTAACTATTTCAAGAATTGATTCATTTGTTTGTAACAGATGACGTATTTCTTCTCAAGATTAAAGAATATTCTATAGAAGTATGATAAAAAAAAAAAATAAAAATTTCTTGATATTCAAATTGCATTTATTCTCTACTCTCTACGCTATATTATTTGTCTACATTTTCTTTCAAATGTCAATACCCTCTGAATGAACCAATGTCTAAAAATATAAAAGAAATAAAAAAAGCCAAGGAATTTAATCAAAACAAATCTATTTAAAAATACGACTAGAATTTTTAGAGATTTCAATGACGTTTGATTTTCCTGAGAGAAACAATGATTTGTAAATAACCTGCAAGTCGTAAGGATGAATGATTCATTTGAATCCGGACAAATTCTATAACTAGCGTCACTTTTTTAATGGTTTTTTCACTATAAACCTCCTTCTTTGAGCTAATAAAATTCGGATTATAATTGGAAAAGAGATGAAATAACAGATAACACCAGAAAGAGTGTACCCAAAAATATTTGAATCCTTAGTGACAAATAAATATGAAAGAACTGACAATATTTTATGGACCCCTGGGTGGTAGAGTTATCGTCTCTTATCCTAGTCGTGAGAGATTATGCGGGGTCCAAACCACCCCCTTGACTCCCAATGTCGAAAAAAAATCATATCCCTGGCAAGTAGAAAGAACAACAGCAAATTGTTATCAACAAGCAACGTTCAAAATCTGAATGGGACGATGTACAAGGAAGCCATCGAGATAGGAGTCCCTCATGGAAGTCATCGATTTATCCAATTTTCTTCTACACTAAAATATACTTTTTTTAAATTTCTTAGCCAAAGGTCTAAACCAGATCTAAAAAAGGCAAACGTGTAGGGTGAGGACCCCCGGCAGGAACGAAGTTCCTCACACCTTTTTTCAACTCAGAATATAATATGAATATTATTTAAATAGACGGAAAACCCGCCGAAGGCAAGGGAGCTGCGCCCCTGCCCACCCGGAGAAGAAGGCCCCAAAAGAAGGTGGGCGTGGCCTCGCCAAGACTTCGGCTAATCTCGCATTCCTCCGCCGTTGCTCGGGCGCTGGGAACGCATTTTTGTTAGGAACGCGTTTTTGTTACGTTACTTTTTCTCTCAATTCACCCTGCGTAACTGCGTTAAAGAACTTCGTTCCAAAAATAATTGATTTTTTTGAATTTTAATCAAAATCGTTAGAACGAATTTCGACAAATTCGAAAAAAAAAACAACTGAAAAAGTACATCAGTAAGGTACTAGTACTCTTTGGCCGATTTCGTTCAAAAGCTTCGTGACACGCCTCAGTTGGTCTAGCTTAAATATAAAATTTCAGCCTCTTAGCTCAATTTCTTCATGCTTTAAATTGAACTCAGACAGCCAGACAAGACAGACCAAGTTGCGAAAAACAATTTTTTTGGACTCAGGGGACCTCAAAACGTGTATAACCATCAAAATCTCGACATCGAATTTTTGGCATGAATCCAATACTTTCTCAATATATTAACATATATAGAGGTAAGAGAAAGTTAAAAAGAGGAGAGGGGAACTATGGCTCAGGACGTCTAAACCCCCCCCCCACCACATCTCCAGAGAAAATTTATGACTGCGATATCGTTATCCATTCACACGCTAAGAGATAATTTTTTTTTTTTTTTTTTCAAATTTTTAAAGCCTAACTGAGAACAAAGGAAAGTTCAAAAGAATAAATTAATATTAGCCTACCATTCATTTATTTTTTTACACAAAATAGATTGAATTCTTTTGTTCAGAAGAGCGATCAAAGTTCTTTTTTTAATCCATTCTTTTTTTCTATATCCACTTTGTGGCCTAAATATTTTCTATTCCTGACAGATATCTTAATTGGAAAGTAACTATTTATTTATTTTATGAGAAAGTCTATTGACTTTTACCTGCAATAACGAAAATAATTCACGGGATGAGTCATAAACTAATTATATGAGTCTTTTTCTACTTACAAACTTGCCAGTCGAATAAAATTGATTAATTCCCGAGATCTATAGACCTATATTTGTATAAAATATTAATATTGGATGAATCCATCGTTTTGACCCGATTGACGAGATAAAAGCCGCATCGCTGAAGGAATTAAAGGGCATCCCGGAAATCGAGTATAACAATTGTTTCGAAGATTGGAAAAAGCGTTGACATAAGTGTATTATTGCGGAAGGAGATGAAATAAATTTGAACCGTTTGAGTTTTATTTCAAAAGTCTTACTACTTTTTGATCTTAGGGGTATATATCCATCAAAATCTCGACATCGAATTTTTGAATACTCTTTTCTCTCTATATAGAGATTAGGGTGACCCAAAAAATGTGATGTCTGAAATCTGAAAACACGTACCCCTCATTTTGTTCCTTTATATAAGTAAAATTTACAACGTTTACCTGACCCACCAGAAGATCAAAGTTCATCGGTTTCCCCTAAATTCGACTATTAACACCTATAACTCCTTAACGGTTGGTCTAGTAAAAAAAAATCATGAGTAATTTTTTGAAGAGTATTCACTTTACTAAAAAAAAGTCCTTTAACATTTTTTATTAAAGCAAACGGTTTTCATGATATCGGCAAAAAATCGAATATGGTTGGGGGGGCATGTTCACATTGACTTTCAAATAACATTAGTAAGCAGAATGAAATTTTTTTCGAGTCCTGAAATAATTTCTTCAATTCTTGAAGTAAAATGACCTCCTGAATGCAAATATGACCTCCGTTTTCCCCGACCACTTACCGTTTTCGGGGGAGAGCCCCTATTTATTTCCACCCCTTTTCGTTAATCTTAGGGGCCATGAATAAAATTTGGAGGGATGAAAAGGAAACATTAAGTTTCTTCTGAAGGTCTAGAGCAGTGGTTCCCAACCGGTGTGCCCCGGCACCCAAGGGCCGCGAGAATGGGTAAGGGGTGCCGCGAGATATTTAGATAAACAAAAAAAAAAAAGACGCGAGAAACAAAGTTTTGCAAAGAAAAGGCAAAATGATTTTAACTCAAGGAAAAATTTCCCGGAGTGCGGAAAAAAATTTAGGTAAAATAAAAAATTTTTCGCAAGGCGCGAAAAAATTTCGTTTTGCTAGGAGAAGAAAAAAAGGAAGGGTGCCTCTAGTGTGTAATGTTATTCCCAACACACCTTTGGGGTGCCGTGGACTTCAAAAGGTTGGGAAACACTGGTCTAGGGAGGTGAGAAGTTCAAAAACATGAACATTAGGATTTAAGGGGGGGGGAGGGGGAGGGGGGAGATTTTTGCCCCTTAAATTCATGTTTTTGGACTTTTCACCTCTCTAGACCTTCAGAAGAAACATTAAGGTTAAAATATTCCTTTTCATCTCTCCAAATTTTATTCATGGCCCCTAAGATTAACGAAAAAGGGTGGAAATAAATAGGGGGCTCTCCCCCGAAAACGTGGTGGGGGAAAACGGAGGTCATATATACATTCAGGAGGTCATTTTACTTAATAATCCGAAGAAATTATTTCGGGGTTCGAAAAAGAATTTCATTTTGCCTACTAGTGTTATTTGGAAGTCAATGTGACATGCCCCCCAACCATATTCGATTTTTTGCCGATTCCATGAAAACAGTTTGTTTTAATAAAAAATGATAAAGGACTTTTTTTTAGTAAATTGAATGCTCTTCAAAAAATAAGTGATGACTTTTTTTGCTGGACCAACCGTTAAGGAGTTACAGTTGTTAATAGTCAAATATTGCCAATTTTTTTATGCGAAATCTGGGATTGGTGACCCCCAGAAATCAGCGTGTAGAACGTCCCCCGGTAGCCATCGGTATTATAAATTTAATAATATGTAAAATTAAAACCCTAATGGCCTCTGCAGCCGAAAAGGAGAGAATTAAAAAAAAAAAAATTACAGGTAAATTTTACTTAAATAAAGGGGTACGTGATTTCAAATTTAATATTTTTTTTTTTTAGTCATCTATAAACTTGGACCACCCTAATATTTATTTCATATATAGGGTAAGAGAAAGTAAAAAATGATAAGCATAATAAAGTATAGGACACAATTAGAAAAAAAAAATTATACAAATTTTGTGAATGAATGAAATGTTATTCCTTTAAGGGACAAGCAAGCAGCACTCGCTTGACAAGAGGAAAGCATTTTTTTTTTTTTAATAAAAGAAAACAAACATCTACAATTTCCTTTCCAAAAAAACATGGAGGTAAAATAAAACGAACATCTCTCTAATTAATCAACTTTGGAAAGAAAATTGATCTTGCAAGAAGATTAAATGACCAAAAATAAAAAAATAAAATCGTCCGTGAAATAAGATGACAGGTAATTGACTGTCGCAGACATAAACTATATATATTTATAACACTAGCTATTGAGCCCGCCTTCGGTGAGCTATGTACCATTGCAACAATCTCTGTTCTGTTTTTCTATCATAACATTTTTTTTTTATTTGCATTTCCGCAATATGCGATCTCTCTAAAATATAGATAAAATCAAATATAAACAAGAATTTTTTTTAGGAGAATCCTCTACTGGAATATTTTTTTTCACATTTTTATACTTCTTATGTTAAAAATTGTATTAATTATCAAATTAAATTTTGCTCTTATTTAAAAAAAAGGTGAGGGGGGGGGAAGAAAATCTGTAGTTTCGAGTCAATTAGTGAAAAACCGACAAAACGCATCCAATCCACAAACCCCCAATGAAAATAATTATAATAATAAATAAATAATTATACCAGGTATATATCATGTATGAAGTAATTATGAAAAACATATAACCAAGTATTTATTAATTTAAATAAGAGAAAAATGTAGTTATCGCACCACGTATCTGTCGATTTGCGCTCAACATGCCCTACTACTGGACCACAGTACCTGCACTCGCTTATTTAAATATGATAAATCGCTAAATTTCAGTCTACTAGAGAAACGCCGCTCAAATCAAGCGTTCAGATTTCTCGGGGTGCTGAGGCGCGATCTAGATGGAGGTTTTGAGATATCCTCTCAAGGGTGCAATTAATTTGAGCGACGTTTCTCTAGTAGACTGAAATTTAGCGATCTATCATATTTAAATAAGCGAATGCGGTACTGTGGTCCACTAATAGGGCATGTTGAGCGCAAATCGACAGATCCGTGGTGCGACTCCCGCGGTACCTACATTTTTCAACTATTTAAATTAATAAATACTTAGTTACTGGTATGTGTTTTTCATAATTATAATAATATTTATAACCCATATTCTGTCTTAATTTTTGACACGTATTTAGGTCTCAAAATAATAAATTTAAAAAAAGATTAATTTTCAAAGGTGTTTATTTATTTGGTTTGTTTTATAATTCTGGCCATCTCAATTGTTTTACAATTACAAAAACTTTTTTAAACAAAATTTTAATCATTTTTTTTTTTTTTGTTAAAAAAGTTTTTTAAAATCATATACATCTTTGTAAAAATCTTTATTTACATGTAATGTCCTGAAGTTCTGGTATCATTAGTCAAGGGATTCTTTCTCATGAGATAACAATTTACTTCAAGAGGATTGGCTAGAAATTCAATTGAAATAAATAGAGACGGGGTCTAAATGGCCTTCGATGCCGACAAAAACCTTAAAAAAAAAAAAAAAAAAAAAAAAAAAGTTATGAAGATGGCTTAGAATGCGGAAAGAATTGACAGGAACTGTCAGAAACCAAACCAAATAAATAAATAGGCCGCCTACCTTTGAATATCAATTTTTGAGAAATTTATTACTTTTTTTTTATTTAATTTGTACAAGGTCTTTTTCGGCATCTAAGGCAATATAGACAATTTCAAATGATTGTTAGCCAATTTAAATGAAATAAATTTTTCTCGCTTCTGACGGGAAGCGAACCCGGCACAAGAATCTAATATCTTCTCTCTGAGCTACGGGTCACGGGCAATTTATTACTTTGACATCTAAAAACCTGTCAAGAATTAAGAATGATTAAAACATATCTAGTTTTGATAGAGATTAAATAAAATAAAATTTGAACTTTCAATCAAAAAAAAAGTCGCAAAAAAAGCAAATTTGTTTTGCTTTATTGAGAAAGTGTTCTCTATTTTGAAGAACCCTAATTCAAGACAATACAGCAGGTTGCGTAGCTAGTGACAGCTAAATCGGCGTTAAAATATTGAATAAAATACACCTACCAGAATTAGAATTGACACGTGACGACGACGATTTCAATAATTTCGTCCAACTAGTGAGACGGTCAGTGACACTGGACCACATGGCAACAAACCACACACGCGCACACACACACACAACCACGCACTTTGTAAATAAATAATAAATAAAGAACAAAATTGAATTGCCCGGTCGCGGCGTTATCACATGTTTTTTTTTTTTTATTTCTCTCCTCGATTCTCTTTTAGATGAGATGCATACGGCACGCTGTTGCTTGCCCGACTGACGGGTGTTTAAGAAGACGACAACGCGTCGTGTCGACAAAACCGCGACCACGACTACGACGACTGACGATTACGAAGACAACAGACAACAACAACAACCGTTGTCGTTGAGAGAGCGAGAGACCAGATAAACATATACTAACTTATATATATATATATATAAATACACAAGCGCCGGGGAATGAAAAAGAGTGGAGGGGGGAAATAGAAAAAAAAAAAAAAGAAATAAAGCAAGCGATTCGCGCGCCGCCACACAACGACCTTGAAACCAAACGACGACGGCGACGTCTCCCCTCTGCTCGTGTGACGTCACACACACACACACACTCTTCTCTATCATAAACTTCTTAATACTTATTATAGAGACGCCCACAAATCGAAATTTTGGGATCTAGTCAATTAACTAATGACATCCGGGCGTGGTTGCAATTCTTTCAATTCTCTCTCTTCTCTCTCTCTCTCTCTCCATTTATAATATAAAAACTTTTTTTTTTAATCCTATTAAAGATAATAAGTGATTTTTCTTTCACAAAATTAAAAAATCTGGTGTGATGGTCGCACAGCACACAACTTTCTCTTACCTTCGGTAATCAAAAGTTGTGTGCTGTGCGACAGATTTTTTGGGTCGACATATATTTAGTTTCCGCCGATATATATATAGGTCTATATTTATATATATATACAGTATGTATATTTTTTTTTTAAACACACTTTTTTCATTCACACTCACACACACACACACACATGCACAGTCTTTTCAGCAACTCAGGCCATATAAGACTGAAGATAACAGTTATATCTATTTGGGGTCCAGACATTCTTCGCCGATATATTTTTTTTTTTAAACATACACTAGGAACCGACCGAATATTCGGTTTCGGCCAAAAAGTAGCCGAACCTTCCGGCCGGCCGAAACATGAGTTTGAAAAGATGGGGTGAGACTCGCATGCGAAAAAAAAGGTCAAATGATTGCATTTGAGCGAGAAAAAAATTTAGCCTCCCTAAAAAAATGGTAAAATAATTTTCACGGAGGGAAAAAAAAATAAAAAATTTCAAAAAAAAAAAAAAAAAAAGGTAAAAATGATATAAATTTTTTATAGGAAATACAAGTTTCGGTTTCGGTTTCGGCCGAAACTAAGAATGAGGCCGAATATTCGGTTTCGGCTGAAATTCTTGTTTCGGTCGGACCCTAACATACACACTTTTTTCTCATTCACACAGTCCTTTCGGCAACTTAGCCCATATAAGACTTGACGATAACCGTTATTTCATGAAAATATCTATTGGGAGTCCAGGCATTCTTATTTAAGCCATTTGGTATCCAAATGGCTTAAATAAAATCATCGGACTGCCTGGTGTCCGAACCCGCGACGTTTGGTATACGAGGTTAGCACGCTAACCTCTACACCAAGCCCCAGTATAAGGTTATTTATTTTGGTTTATCTCAATATATCACGGCACTCCTTGGCAAATAACGCGGCACTCTTGGGTGCCTGGGATAGATGTTTGCTATGGTAATAAAATATACAGTATAATTTTTTAATCAGATGCCCTTTTAATAAGTATATCAGTATTATCTTGTGAAAATTGTGAAGTACACTCGGTGATGTAATTCTTGTTTTTTTTTTTTTTTTTTTTTTATTAATTTGACGAATATAATGAAAATAGAAAATATTTTATTGTTAATTTTATTTCTGTCTTTAATTGTTTCGGAGAAAAATGGATGACATCTCTCTCCACTTGCACTCGTCTTCTCGTCCAAATATGAGATTAAAAAAAAAAACAGTTTTGAATTTAATTCAATTTTTTTTTTTTTTTTCTGTTGATAGGCTATATGTATATTGCCCACTCCCCTTGATAAGTTTGCCCCATTCCTGCCCCCTCCCTTCCCTTCTGAGAAAAAAACCTCGTCACTGTATGTGTGTGTCTGTGAGAGTGAGAGCCTATGTATGTGATCGAGACGCGCGAAAACTCATGCTTGTGTGAGTGTCTGTCTGTGTGTATGTGCATGAACGCGGGTGCCCGAGAAGCGCGCGCGTATTAGAGTGAGTGTGTATGTGTGTGAACGCGGCGCCAAAAGGCTAGCTAATGTTTGTGTGTGTGTCTATGTGAACGCGGGCGCGCGAAAGCTAACGGTTGTGTGGGTGTAAACTCCCGCGTGTGTGTGTGTGTCTTGTATTTGTTTTATATTCTTTGCCCAAATTGATGGGTCTCAATGAATTAAGAAATCTGAAAATCAGTATATGTATGTGGGAGAAAATGATTGTAAATAAATATAAATGGCTTATCAAAACAAAGCAATTACATATTAAAAAATAAAAAAAATATAGCCAAACGACACCAAATAACTGTAAATTTTACTAAAAATGAAATTAAAACGAATATCGATCAAATCGCCATCTTTTTGACCATTTGCTTTAATAAAAGGATCTCAACTCACCGTTGTGATTGCACACCATTCGCAACTCCATTTGATATTTTCCAAAATTCATCTCCATTTGGTATTTTCAAACACTTATTAAACACATAACACATCCCGGAGATATTAATCAATCACTAACTTAAACACAAATGATGCACTTTATAAATAAAAATTCACAATACATTTCTCACTCCCGAAT
>JAKCPI010020343.1:0-59247 GCA_023213315.1 Euborellia annulipes | reverse complement strand
CGACCTAGTTACGCCCATGCTTCTATGTGACAGAACAGTTTATCAAAGGTGTTCTAGCTGTGGAAACAGAATTTACGACGAAAGCCTATTTGGAATCTATAATTGACAATTTTGCATGACTCAAGGCGAGGAGAGTAATTTTATAAAAATCTAGAGTGACTGGTCGCACAGCACACAACTTTCGATTACCGAAGTTCTGTGCGATCAGTCACACCAGATTTTTATAATTTTTATTCATTTAAATTATTAAAATTTTATTTGATAACAAGAGCGGATCCAGAGAAGTTTCTCGGTGTGTGTGTGTGGGGTAGGGGGGTAATCTGGTGTGACTGGTCGCACAGTACACAATTTTTTTTACATTCGGTAATTTAAAGCTGCATTTTGTACTTGTTTACCAGAATATAAATACAAATTTTAAGTATTAATTTTTAAAAATTTTATATTTAAAATAAAATAAAATTCCCAAAAAAAAAGTGTCTTCAACCTCGGGGGGGGGGGGGATAATTACCCTTCTGTGATTGGCGGATAGTGAAACGGCTCCACCAATCAGAGCGCTTCTTTAAGGCGGGTCAAATCTCAATCAAGTGTCTCTCTGCTTGTCGTTGTCCTATCAGTCGCCATGAAGAGGGCAAGTGTTAACTATCAAATCCGTGCTTGTTTGTTCCAATAAAAGACGCTACCTTTGATTATGTTAGTTGAATCCACACTTTCCTCACGTTTGAACATTTACCTGAACACTCTTCACACCCAACCACACCTGAGTGATGACTACCAGCCATCCAAGGATTCCTTCAAAACCCTCGCTTGCATCCACATCCAGGTACACTACGCCATATTGCTTTCCTAATTATTTTTTTTTTTTCTATTTACATATTAAAACAAAAAACTAATTTAACGAACTTTTATTTATTACAAAATTATATTGAAATATAATTTTTTTTAATATTAATTGAAATTTCCAACCCATCCCACTCTCTTTTTTTATATAGATGGTATTAATATAACAAATATAAGTCCAATTCTCAAAAAAGATTTTAATGGAAAGGTTTTCTTTTTTTTTTTAATATTAATTGTAAGCATTTGCCCGGGAGCCATGGCTCAGTGAGAAGACACTAGCTTCTCGCGCCGGAGTCCCGGGTTCGCTTCCCGTCCCAAGCGAGATAAATTTATTTCATTTGATTTGACTACAAATCATTTGAAATAAATAGGGATGGGGTCTAAATGGCCTTAGTTGTCGAAAAGACAGTCTGAATGTGTGTGTGAATGAGAAAAAAAGTGTGAGTGCTTAAAAAAAAAAACTTTTTTCATTATTACTTCCAATTGTTATTGATCTCTTTGACTATTAAATATTCAAAGAGTATTTTTTTTTTTTTATATATTATTAGTTTGACATCTCGGTCATACATTTTGAGATACAAAGTAGCTACATACAAATTACAAAAATCATAGATATAAAATCAGTAGAGGAGAATATTTTTTATTGCTTATGAATACAGTAGAGTCCCGGTAATCCGAACCTCGCTAATCCGAACTTCCGGTTAATCCGAACTCTTTTTGAGTACGATTTTTTTTTTTTTTTTAAGAGGAATATAAATGAAATTTAGACATTAAAGAAACTTTATTTTATTAAAAAATACGAATTATAAAAAATAGAGAAATAGTATAAGCAACAACACATCACGCAAATTAATGAGATTCTTTTTCTCTTAATTAAACGTAAAAAAATATTATGAAATATTTATTTAGAGCAGTGTTTCCCAACCTTTTGAAGTCCACGGCACCCCAAAGGTGCGTTGGGAATCACATTACACACTAGGGACACCCTTCCTTTTTTTCCCCTAGCAAAACGAAATGTTTTCCGCCCTGCGGAAAATTTTTGCCGCTTACGTTTAAATCATTTGACCTTTTTTTTGCAAAACTTTTTTTTCCCCGCCTCTTTATAGTTTTTTTTTTTTTTTTTTTTTGTTTCATCTAAATATCTCGCGGCACCCCTTAGCCATTCTCGCGGCACCCTTGGGTGCCGGGACACACCGGTTGGGAACCACTGATTTAGAGTTTAATATCACCGACAAGTTTGACGGTTTACAACGTTATAAATACGACTTTATTATCAAAATTAACTAATTCAAGCTTACAATTCCGGTTAATCCGAACTTCCCGATAATCCGAACGACCCTCGGTCCCAATTAGTTCGGATTAACGGGACTCTACTGTACTAGTATCCAAATAGAAAAGTTTTTTTTTAATATTAATTGTAATAATTTATTAATCGTTCCCGTTAAAAAAAAAAGAGGAGGTAAATTCCCCCTCCCCCTAGACTTCCTTCATCGATTTTTACTTTCTCTTGCTCTTTATATGAAATATATAGAGAGAAAGTTTTGCGATTATGTCAAAATGATTCGATTTTTCTCTATTTTATCTCCTCCTTCTCTATTCTCTCAACACATTTGATTGAATCTTCCATTCCTTTCGAAAATCGTAAACATTAATTAATTTCTTTTAAAATAATAAAACTTATTTTCTGGGAATTATTCCAACTTGACTGCCATAAATCTAACGCAATAACAAAAGATACAACTCCTTTTTTTTTGCAATAACATTTCCTAATGTAGAATTTGATCTCTTTGACTCGATTCGCGCCCCGACAGGAGGGGGCAAACCCAGCCCCCCCCCCCCCACAAAAAACCTGCGGACGCCGTTGACTCAATTAAATTTTCTAAGAATATTTTTTAACATATTTTTTTGTACTTTCTCTTACCTCTATATAGGCTATGCTAATATATAGAGAAAGAAAGTAAGCCCTATTGGATTCATGTCAAAAATTCGATGTCGAGATTTTGATGGATATACACGTTTTGAGGTCCCCTGAATCCAAAAATGTGGTTTTCCACATGGTCTGGGGATACTGTCTGTGTGTGTGAACAAAATATCTCAGGAACTAAAAGAGCTACGAGATTGAAATTTTATAATTAAGTTAGACACCCCCCCAAGTGGTGAAAATAAGCTTTTGAACAAAATCCGCCAAAAAGTACTAGTACTTTACTGATGTGCTTTTTCAGTTTTTTGCGATTTTCTCAAAAGTCACTGCAACTATTTTGTTTATAATTCATAAATGCACTATTTATTAGATGCTCTTTAAAAAGTACATCAGTGAAATTTTTCGTGAAAATCGTTTGAAGTACACTTTACTGATGTGGAAGCATTCGTAGCTCAGCGGTGTCTATGAATCATCGCGTGGTCAAATTTGGAACTAAAGTGCTAAAAGTATATATCTCGACACAAAAATTCTGCTGTGACAAGCACAGTACACAACTCTCACTTGCCAAAGGGTAAGAGAAAGTTGTGTGCTGAGCGACAGTCACCCGATTTTTTTTGGAAATTTTTAATTATAGACCACATTTTGTATAAATTATTTAATAAAAATAAAGTACAACGTTTCGATTGCTGATTCTGAAGATGTTTTCAAGTACTGGGCACTTGATCCACTTTTTTGGACTCAGGGGACCTCAAAACGTGTATATCCATCAAAATCACGACATGGAATTTTTGACATGAATCCAATACTTTCTCTCTCTTTATATTAACATATATAGAGGTAAGAGAAGTTAAAAAACGGTGCAGAAAAAGTTCCTGGTATGTTTTTCATCTCTACCAGCCCCTTTTTCTGCACATCTTTTATTCATTCAACTCGTCTATTAAAAGTTTCTATTTTATTGATAAAATAAATAAATAAATCATCAAATAGAAATTTATTTAAATAAATTCCTTGTAATGATTTAATCGATAAGATTTTAATATTTTTTCTATTTGGATTTTTCTTTAGATTGTTAATAAAAAAAATCTGGTGTAACTGATCACACAGCACACAACTTTCTCCTACCTTTGGTACATTAGATATTTTGTGTGCATGTTATTCAAAAGCTTATTTTCGCGCCTTAGGAGGGTGCCTAATTTATGCTTAGTATTACCCTCCTGGGGCGTAACACGAAGCTTTTGATCAAAATGGGCCTAAAAGTACTAGTGCTTTACTGAAGTACTTTTTCAGTTTTTTTTTAATTTTCTCAAAATTCGCTCCAAAGATTTTGATTAAAATTCAAAAATCAATTATTTTTTAGATGCTCTTTAAAATGTATATTCTCATTTTGCCCTTGAAATCTTCTGAAGCACACTTTACTCTTGCCATAGGAAAGATATTTATTTGGATTAATTCCTTCTGCTATAAGTCGGCGTTTCGGGGCCAAAACGGCTCCTTCTTCAGGACCTTTGTTGTATTCACCAGGCTGCCCCTATCTTCATCACCTAACTAAAGGAGCATCGCTACATTCACCATCTTAAAATACAAGAAAGGTCCTGAAGAAGGAGCCGTTTTGGCCCCGAAACGTCGACTTATAGCGGAAGAAATTAATCCAAATAAATCAGCTCCGGATTTTATTTATTCATCCTTCTCAATAATATCCACCAGGCTGCCCCCTATCTTCATCACATATATATTTTTACTTTCTCTTACCTATAATGTAATCGTATAAAAATCTCGATGTCGAGGATGTTGAAGAGGGTCTTTGATTCCAAAAAAAAGTATGTCTCTCAAAATGATCTATCGGGGTGTGTGTTCAAATCTATTTCGGCCCAAAAAATCTAATAAACAGGTACAGAATGCAACTGTAAATTACCGAAAGTAAGAGAAAGTTGTGTGCGTGTGCGGCTAGTCACATCAGGTTACCCTCCCCCCCCCAAAAAAAAAAACAACAACATTGTGTGGTTTTATGAAACCACGATGCAAGTGAAACTTTTTTTTTCGGATCGTAGGCGTTTAACTGAAAATTTTCAGAAAATTATTCAATCAAGGGTACTAAAATCGCGTTTTAAATCTTAACTTAATAATTGGAAAATGGGAAATCAATAGACGCATGTTAAAAACTGAGAACAATATTTATTTAGTAATTGAAGATTTGAATCATTTTATATTATTTAAAAAATTATATTTTGCCAATTTAAAAATTGAATAATTAAATCTCACAATTATTTTTTATAATTCGTCATATATATTAAATTTCAACTTTTCTATTTTTGTCGTCACGGCTTGTGACGTCATGGCTTGTAGCGTCACGGTTTGTAACGCGACATGCTGATAGAAGAGCGAAAAAAATTTGAGTCTATCAATTAAAAGTTCCACTTTAAAAAAGCTCTAGATCCGGCCTTGTGGCATAATGAAGTTGAAGTGTATTGAAGTTTGAAACGAACCAGTGTATTTATAACAATTTCTATTTTCTTTAAAGGATTTAAGTTTTTTTTTTCTTATTTTATTCTCTTTGATATTTTCTATCGAGAGGTCATTGACTTTCTTTCGTTAACAAAATAAGAAGACTTTTTCCTTTCTTTTTTCAATTCCAGCAGAGCAAGTGTGTGATATCTATTCTCTTGGTTTATTCAAAAAAGATAGATCTATTACAAGCCGCGTTTTTAAACCTAGAGACCTGAGGGGGGGGGGGTGGGGTTCGGCAGCACTTAGGGCCCAGTACTCATCATCTCGTGCATAACACCCCAGGGGCCCCCCAGAAAGCTTTGCCTTCTTCGATAAAAAAAAGCCCGCCCCCTCTCCTTTTGGCTTCGAAAGAGATTTCGTCCTTATAGAAGGAATTTATGTTAAGGGTTAAATTTCATGGTAGCCTTGTTTGTTGGTGTGTTAAGAGTAGGAAGCTCTTTCCAAGTAAATAGCTGCTCTGGTCAAATCACTATTCTCTTGCTTGTAGCAAAATTCAATTTAAGTTTTCTTCTTCTTCTGCTTATCTTTTTTTTTTTTTTTTTTTTACATAAAAAAAAACGCAATTACACTCAGGTTTGTAAAATTGCTTGCTTTTTTTTATCATTTCTCTTTGGTTATTCGAATTGCAAAGATATTTATAATATGGTGTACCCAATACTTTTGCTACTTTTTCATCCGTCTTCTCATTAAGTAGAAACTATCCAATTTATCAAGAGTGGACAAACCGCGGATCTTTGAAGGATTAATTGTGGCTCTCGATAAATTTTTAATTTTCCGCAGTTCGAAAAAAATCTCGTTTTCCAAAAAACTAAAGTTTTGTTCTAAAAAATATCTGGTGTGACTGTCGCACAGCACACAACTTTCTTTACCTTCGGTAATCGATAGATGTGTGCTGTGCTTGTCACACCAGATTTTTTGTGTCGACATATATTTAGTTCCCGACAGTACGGAACATCTGGTTTTCGCGACATAGTCTGTCTGTGTGTGTGTGTCTGTGAACAAAATATCTCAAGAACGAAAAGAGCTAGCTAGGAGGTTAAAATTTTATATTTAAGTTAGAGCACTCCCCTGGGACCGTGACAAGAAGCTTTTGAACAAAATCGACTCAAGTGTCTTCTTTACTGATGCACTTTTTCAGTTGTTTTCTCGATTTTCTCAAAATTCGCTCCAACAATTTTTTTGATTTAAAATTCAAAAATCAATTATTTTTTAGATTCTCTTTAAAATGTATATTCTCATTTTGCCATTGAAATCTTCTGAAGACCACTTTACTCTTGTACTCCATAGAAAAGATAGAGAGAAATGGTTGCCATGGTAACAAAATATAAATATTTTCCCATACTTAAATTTTACATCTTGAAAATCGAATAGGGCCCCACACACAAAGCGATATTTTGAGCGACCGTCGGCTGACTATGTCGGTTCGTGTATGGGCACCTACCGTACTATCGGAAACTAAATATATGTCGATACAAAAATTCTGGTGTGACAAGTACAGAACACAACTTTCGTTTACCGAAGGTAAGAGAAAATTGTGTGCTGAGCGATCAGTCACACCAGATTTTTTTTTAAATTCACTTAAAAATTTATAAGATATTTTATATCAAAAGCAGCGCGAAGTCGCCCTGTGTAGCCGCTAATTTTGTTGTCGCTTATTGCCGCAAGCGCGTTGCCACTTTCATAGGATGACCAGCTTTAGATTCAAGATCATGATCTTAATTTTTGAAAAATGTCACGTTTGCTAAATGTTTATAAGCAAGCAACAATTATTTTATTGACGTATTTGAACTAACCTAACCTAACCATCGTCCTATAAGAAAGAAGTTCCCCTGATTGACACATGTGGCGCGACTAATCAAGAGCGCCTTGTAGTTATGCAAGTCGCTTTATCAAGCAGATATAATGAATGCCTATTTTGAAGGGGCGTTCGAAACACAAGCCTTGTTTACTTATTTTTTTTTTTGTGAACTTTTTAAATATTTGTTAAAAAAATTAATTATATTTAATTAATTTTTAATGATTTTTAAAAATGATGCCTTTATTAAGTTGCTAACTTCACAAAACTCTCCTTATAGCTCAGATAGCTAATTATATGTGAAATACTCATTTTTTTTTTATCTTAAACGTTTACTTGTTTACTATATCGATGATTTGCTATCAGTCAGTTAAGTTTGCTAGTTGACTAGAAGTGAAGCAACCTGCCTTTTAGAAAATAAACAGAGAAATTATTATAATAAAACAGCATAAATATAAGAAATTTTATTTTAAGCCCACTTGGACATTATCTCAAAAGTTATTTCAACCCCCCTCTCTTTTCCATTAATGCATACGTCATTGACTTATTATTGATTGTTATGATAAACCGGATTTTTTTTTTTTTTTCTCAGGGCCTGTCCGTGTTGCCACCCCAGACAACACCTCAGCCTAAGTGGCTTATAGTGCCCAACCTAGTCGCAGCCAACAAAACCCTTCACCCACTCTTTCTGCTGTTGCAGTCTAGGTGAATCCTTAAGTTGGCTACTATTTTTAACTCTCAGGTCTGTTTATCCTGTGGAGTTGTGTATTCCAGAGCTCATGAAGTCAGTGTCATTAATTAGATAATATATCCACGTGACTGAGCAGCTGGTGCCTATTTCTTTTGGGTCAATCGGTGCTTTCCCAAATATTCTATATCTTTTATACGCCAACGCCTCACATGCGCAGACTATGTGTTGAGCAGTCTCCAGTTCCCTGCCGCACATCCTGCACATCGGGTCGCCGCTGTATAAGCCCTATTCCCACAGGTGCTTCCTGACCGGTGCATGTCCGGTCAAGAAGGCTGTGATTGTTTTAATCTGAGTTCTATTGCATTTTAGCAATTCTTCAGTTCCTCTTTTTTGCATGGTCTATTCTATAAATGCCTTACCTTGTCGATTGCTTGAGTTTGTTCCAGGTTAAGATATGCCGCTCTCTTGACCAGTCTCTGATAGCCTCCCTTACAGAACACTTGGGTATTCCAAGGGCTGGCTCCGGCCCAGAGAGGGGTTTTGATGAACCTGCTCTGGCAAGTTCATCTGCCTTTTCGTTTCCCTTAATTCCACTATGTCCTGGGGTCCATATGAGTTTACCTCATTCATTCTCCCCAGTTCCTGTAGTGAGTTAAAGCATTCGAAGACCAAGGCTGAGTTAATCTTACTACTGTTTAGAGCAGCAAGTGCAGCCTGGCTGTCTATTTGCTCTATCAGATTTCATCTTAAACGTTTACTTGTTTACTATATCGATGATTTGCTATCAGTCAGTTAAGTTTGCTAGTTGACTAGAAGTGAAGCAACCTGCCTTTTAGAAAATAAACAGAGAAATTATTTTAATAAAACAGCATAAATATAAGAAATTATATTTTAAGCCCACTTGGACATTATCTCAAAAAGTTATTGCAATCCCCCCTCTCTTTTTCCATTAATGCATACGTCATTGACTTATTATTGATTGTTATGGATAAACCCGGATAAAAGAACAAATATTTGCTCTATCAGATTTCATCATCATTATCAAAATAAAAATCGACTTTTGTTTTAAAATACAAAAAAAAAAAAATATGGTGTGACTGGCGCACAGCACACAACTTTCTCTTACCTTCGGTAATCAAAAAGTTGTGTACTGTGCTTGTCACACCAGATTTTTTGTGTCGACATGTATTTAGTTCCTGGCAGTAGTGAATATTTGAATTCAGATGTAAAATTTATAAGTATGGGAAAATACAGTATTTATATTTTTTACCATGGCAACCATTTCTCCTATCTTTCCTATGAAGCCACAAAGGCAAGTGTGCCAAACGAATTGAGGCAAAAACGAGAATATACATTTGAAAGAGCATCTAAAAAATAAGTGAATTTTTTGAATTTTAATCAAAATCATTAGGCATTACAGAAAATCAGAAAGAAACGAAAAGAAGTACATCCAGTAAAGTATAGTACTCTTTGGCCGATTTGATTAAACTTTATTTTTTCCGGTCCCGGGGGTGTTTAACTTAAATATAAAATTTCAGCCTCGTAGCTCAATTCCTTTATGCTTAAAATTGAACACACACCGCACACACACCCACACACACAGACAGACCATATCGCGAAAACCACTTTTTTGTTTCTCTTACCTATTACTTTCTCTTACCTGTATATATATGTAATACATATATAGAGAGAAAGTATTGGATTCATGTCAAAAATTCGATGTCGAGATTTTGATGGATTAACTTTTCACGTTTGAGTCCCTGGATCAAAAGTGGTTTCGCGACATGGACTGTCTGTGAGGGTGCGTGGTGGGTGTGGGTGGGTGTGACTGTGTTCAATTTTTAAGCATGAAGGAAGGAGTCATAAAAGGCTGAAATTTTATATATAGTTAGAAAGCACCCCCGGAGACCGGAAAAGATAATAGCCGCTTTTAACTGGGCAAAATCGCCCAAAAAGTAATACGTACTTTACTGATGTACTTTTTCGGTTTTTTTTCGATTTTCTCAAATTTCGCTGGTGAGTCAAAATTGAAAGTCAATTATTTTTAGATGCTCTTTTTCAAATGTATCTTCTCGTTTTGCCACTCAAAATTGTTTGAAGACTACTTTTACTCTTGCACTCCATAAGAAGATGGGAGAAATGGTTGCCATGGTAACAGAAAATATAAAATATTTTCCCATACTTTATAAATTTTACATGCAAAATTCAATATTTCCCCCACTGCCGGGACTAAAATACATGTCGATGCAAAAATCTCAGTGTGATGGCTTACAATACACAACTTTCGATTACCGAAGGTAAGCCCGTGATAACTGTCTGTGCGCAGTCACACCAATTTGATTCGGGGCCTCAAAACGTGAAGATCCATCAAAATCTCTGACCTCAATTTTAACTGAATCCAATACTCCCTCTCCTGTCTCATTAATATTAATATCTATATATATGTAAAGGTAAGAAAGTAAAAAAATATGGAATGGATAATAAACATGGAAGATAATAAGAGAAGTGGAGGGAGAATAGTGTTCATATTAACTACTAGTTTGTAATCAAATAGAGTTTTTTAAAGCTTCATTCAGTCATTAAAAAAAGAAGAAGAAAAAAAAAATATAAAACAAATAATAATAAATATGAAGAGAGAAAAGTGCCAGGGGGCGTGGCCTTTACACCGCACTATTTATTATTTCCTCTATAAAAGAATCCAATCAGCAAACTTTCTCTCAGTGGGATTTCAAATTAGAATTTTCATTTTAATTTCATAATTCAAATGGCGTAATAACGAACCAACGGAAACTCTTTAAATCTTAGTTTAGATGAGTTTGTTTTGGTTTCAAATCAAATTAACTAGCTATCCCTCGGATAAGCTGAATTTCGAGTCTTTTCACATCTAATTAAGCGAAATAAGAGCCCAGGTCGATGTTATTTAGCCCAAGACCCAAAGTTTGGCTTAACTTCTGCTGTCCTCGGATTTTTCCCGCGATGCGGGGTCGGCGAACCTCACTATTTTCCTCCAACCCTATCATGGGTTTTTGCCACCGGAAGAAATAGTACAAGCCGGCCCGTCGTACGGTCTGACGCCTGTTGAAAAGAGGAAGGAAAAGACAGACATACAAAGAACTGAAGGACTGCCTGTCCCAGCTCGGGGAGCTCATGGTCGCCATCCACGTACCCAGAAGATGTGGGCCCCTGAGCAAAGGCATAAGGCTTAACAAAGAGGTGAAATTAGAAATACAAGCCTGACACAAGAATCATAATAAATAGTGGAGAAATGTTTTTTATTTTTTTTAAATTATTTAAGGTCTTTCGGCATCGAATGCCAATTAGACCACGTCCCTATTTATTTCAATTAATTGGTAGCCAATTAAACTGAAATAAATTGTATGAGACGGGGGGACCCTTGGTACAGAGCACTCTAACACCTATACCAAGGCCCGAGGGCGTGGCGATATGTCAAAACCAATGTGAAGTTTGAAACTATTGTCAAATTGAAATCCAATGCCTTTATTAAACCTTGTTGTTTATATTTTTTAAAATTTTTGTAAAATAAAACTAATTATTTTAATTTGTAACTAGCTGCACCGCCCGCATTCGGCGGTCTCCGAGCCTAGCCAGGGGGCTTCGGCCTTATTCAAAATTTTTTATACAAAATTCATATCTTTTTACCTTTTTTTAAGTAAATCTTTCTTTAATTGCTGCCCCGGATATCCGCCGCCCGGGGCACATGTCCCCACTCCCCGGGGGGGGGCCCCCTAGATCCGACCCTGAAAAAGGTCAAAAAAGTCGCGGAATCACGTTTTTTTGACGTTTTAAAATATCTTCATCAGTCTGTGACATTAGTCCGTGATTTTTAAGTCATTTTGTCGTCAAACTTAACGTGATTTCTGGTCAGCCTATGACCAATTTCTGCTAGCTGGGAAAGATTTTAAATTCCGATAAACTCCACAAAACATAATTTATGTTGACTTAAATGATATTTCACATCACAATTTAAACGAAAGATCTGTTTATTTATTTTAAGCATAATTAATAGAGGGAAGATTTTCTAAAAGTAAATTTATCAAAATATTCGCGCGCGTTTAATAATAATAATAATAGCGTTATCAAATGTATTATTGTAATCTACTCTCTCTCTCTCTTCATGAAAATTTATTTTATTATTATTTTTTTTTTAAAGCAAGTGTTTAATGAACCACTAAACGGGAGATAACGCGCCAGTAGGTCACCATACAAAACAACAACAAAACAACAAAAATATTATTATATGTCCTCTCTACAATAATCTTAGTTGGCTAGACAAGTCAAGTGGGAATAGTTTGCCGCCATTTTTCTAATTGTGTGTGAGAGAGAGAGAGAGGGGCAATCCCCTAGTGGTAGACAATTAGCCTAATTACATGACTACGACGACGACGACCGCCAATTAACGTAGTATATAGCGTCGGCGGGAAAGACTCTAGTCTAGTGACTTGGCAATGATGTTGATGATGATGGGAGTTTATATCATAGACTATTAAGTATGCCTGCCACTGGCTGTGTGCCCAATTACCGGCTACCGCACTACGCTCTCTCTCTCTCTCTCTCTCTTTGTCCTGGTTTAAAATATTGAAACGCCGGGTGGACCATTTGTTATTCGATAATTGAGAGCTGATCTCTTATTTATGTTCTTGGAAAGAACCATCTCTATCTAAAATTAATAAACTAACTTCGTTTAGTTTTTTTTTTTTTACTTTCTCTTACCTATGTATATATGTAATATATATATAGAGAGAAAGTATTGGATTCATGTCAAAAATTCGATGTCGAGATTTTGATGGATCTTCACGTTTTGAGGTCCCCTGAATCCAAAAAAGTGGTTTTCGCGACATGGTCTGTCTGTGTTCAATTTAAAGCATGAAGGAATTAAGCTAGGAGATGGAAATTTTATATTTAAGTTAGGGACTCCCCTAGAGCGTGAAAGTAAGCTTTTAATCAAAATCGGCCAAAGAGTACTAGTACTTTACTAATGTACTTTTTCAGTTTTTTTTAGATTTTCACAAAATTCGCTCCAACGAATTTGATCAAAATTCAAAAATCAATTATGTATTAGGTGCTCTTTAAAATGTATATTCTCATTTTGCCTTTGAAATCTTCTGAAGACCACTTTACTCTTGTATTTCATAGGGAAGATAGGAGAAATGGTTGCCATGGTAACAAAATATAAATATTTTCCCATACTTATAAATTTTACATCTGAATTCCGTACTGTCGGGAACTAAATATATGTGGATACAAAAAATCTTGTGTGACTAGCACAGAAAACAACTTTCGATTACCGAAGGTAAGAGAAAGTTGTGTGCTGTGCGACCAGCCGCACCAGATTTTTTTTTGGTTTTCACTAAAATGGTGATGAAGTCAGAAAAATAACAAGACATTTGCATCCAAATTTTCTTTTATTCAGATTCTCGTTTTGGCCCGAGGCCTAGGCCATCTTCAGAGCTGCATACATACTAGGGTGACCGCAAAAAACAAAATTTTTTCATTTCTCTTTTGGCCGAAGCACCTAAAAGTTGTTGTCTTCTGGCTCAGAAAATGATAATGGCAAAGTTTTAACTAAATTGAATAACGTTAACCCGTGCTGGGGTTAATATCTTGAAAAAGTGTGATTTTATGTAAAAATTCGCAGGTTTTATTTCATAAAATGAAAACCAAATGCAGTAGATAGCTGATTCTTGATTCATTCCATTGCTAATTTAATTCTCTTGAAGTTTAATAATAATCGGTCGTCTATGCGACCACCTTCATTGTCGACCGAAACGTCGCTGTGGATTCAAATGCAATAAAGAAAAAATCACAACATATTTATTCAGCTATTCACCTCGCATACATAAGAGAAATGATTGTCATGTTAACAAAATATAAATGGGAAACTAAACATATTCACACACAAAAAATCTGGTGTGAAAGCACAGCACACAACTTTCAATTAAGGGAGGGTGTGCTGTTCAACCACTCACACCAGATTTCTTGAGATGTTCATGTTAAACAGGGAGAATATAAATACACAATCTTACAATGTTAGATAAATTTAGAATAATTTTCTATAATTCTTATATTACATTAATACAATATTTACAAATTTCTTTAATTTTATAAAATGTGATTCTTTAAATGATTTCAGAACAAAATGTAAATTCTCTTTTGCTAAATCTTATTTAAGGGGGAACGGGAGCGGAAGTGTTACGCATGTTAGTTGATTTTCATTGATCTTTTAACAATAAATACTTTATAAATGTTATTATATATTATGTATCTTTTATAAAAGCATAAAAATATATAAATATAGGCCAGATATAGGCTAATATTATATCGGCTGTTAGACTAGCCTGCCATCTATTGCAAGAATGCTGAACTAATTGACGTTGATTTTTAAATAAATCATCTAAGCTTATTTTAAAAATTTCTTAATCAATCTGTGATTAATAATAACAATAAATTCATTTTTAAATTTAAAAAAAATTAAAGATTATTGGGACAGATTGTTTTTTTGTATTTGCTTGATAACAAAAAAATTAATTACGATAATTTTTTAATAAGTCATTAAAAACATTATAGCTCGATGTCCCAATAATCTCTTATGAATTTAATTCATTTAAAAAAAAACCGCATTGAAAAATTCCTTATAATAGTCTAGTTTTTTTTTTAAAGTACGTTTAGACGTCGCTCCTGAACCCCCTTAAGAATACAAATACAATTTGAATTTTAATAGCATACAAGTCTTACTTTACAATGTGGCTTCTTCAAAAATTCTCTTGCCTCATTCAATTCAGCATTATCATCAAAATCTAAAGTGCTTTGTAAAATTTCTAATTTTGGACATGATTGTACTAGAGATGATAGCAATTCCTTATTCTTGAACAATTCTACAAAGTCCAGAGATAATTTTTTTTAAATTTTGCCATGACGGGATTAAATCCGTGTTAAGATTTGCAAATGGAAAGGATTGAAAAGGATCTAATTGTAGATATTCGATATTCCGAAATCCCTGAATCAAATATCTTAAATTGACTTGACTGAAACCTAAAAAGCTAAATTCTCTAATTGCATCATAAAATCTTACTTCTTGTTCAGCGAGAACTTTATCACAATGAAGTACATAAAAATGAACTAGATTTGAACATGCATTTAGAATGTAATTCAAGTCGATGACGTCACCAAATTCTAATGTCAAGGATACAATTTGGGAGCCTGAAATTTCAACAAAGCCATTTAATTCATCGGCTTTAAATTGATATAGAATGAGCTTCCTTATTCTTTTTGATTTCGACAGATACCGGATCACGCCTCTTTGGGGAACAAACAATTCCAATGATATCAGATCACGACATGAAGCGATTAATACTTTAATCTCCTCCAGACTAGTATTATGCAGAGCCACCTCTGTTAATTTTAAAAATAGTAGAGGACCAATTGAACTCACCAAATAATCGGGCAAATTTACAAATTCTAACATGGGCAGTTTCTTTACAAGGAGTTTCAAAACATCTGGCATCTGCAAATGCCGCGACCGATCTACGTATTCAAATGTTCTCAGATTTTGATGCATCTTTACATGTCCCGCATCATGTTCGGAATAGAGAAATTGCGAAGAACGTCCAATATTTACAATTGTTAATTCTTTCAATAAAGGACAATTTCTTAAAATTAGTCCTAAAATTTTAAAATCAAATGCCCAATCGATCATAAGATGTAAAGATTGTAAATTTTTATATTTTAATGAAAACAATATATAGATCTTGTCCGTAGATAAATTTGAACAAATCATTTTCAAATAATGCAATTCTTTTATATGCGGTGCAATAACATCCAGAATTTGACCGAAATTCCGATGGTTAAGAAAAACCTCTAAAATTCGAGTCTGTGTGACGTCAGCGAGGAAAAATCTTAAAATCTCAGGGAAATGTTCCCTTCTCTTTTTGATTAGAATTGGCATCACTTCCATGGTTATGTGCTCCTTTAAAGGCGCTGAGAGACTTTTCTGGAATTTGAGTCGAAATTTTTTAAAATCTTCTACAATTTTGAATCTTGGTGAGAGAAAAAAATCCAAAATTGAATTTATTGTCACTTTGAGAGCCAAATTGGCTAAACGTGGGCTCTGCCTCATCACAGTTGAAGAAGAAGACATCATGGGTATCTAGAAATGAAAAAGAAATTTCATTTAATCGTTATAACCATTGTAATAATTTTAATTGAATACCTGATGATGGTCGAATAAATTTGGATCGAAACGTCGAATTTTTTGGTGTAGAGACACGGCTGCCACCTCTTGTATCTCAAATTTAGCTAAAAGATATTTAATTTAATTAATTTTTTACAGTTCTTCAGTCAGTAGTGTCAGACCTGACACGTTGAGGTAACTTTCAACTTTCATGGGAATAATGCTGAGGTGGGTTCCAGTTTCCTTCCTCAGGAGGCATCTCAAATAGAGTTGGATAATTTTTTGCCATGAGGTGGATTTGAACTCGAGTGGTCTTCTAACTCAGAATTATAAGTTTAACGGCTAATCGCCTCCTCAGTTCATATACCCGTAGATATATTGTATTTTGAAAAATTTTACGTATTTCGAACAATATAAAATTTAAAAAGGACCTTGGGGGCATGGGCGTAACTAGAGAATTTAGCTGGGAGGGGAGGCATGGGACCAGCTATCCTCCGGGGGGCCTGGAAAGCCCCATATTTTCTCAATTTTTCTTGGGGCAGGGAGCTTTCTGAGGGAGGCCACGAGCCTTCTGAGGGGGGGGCGGACCCCCGGATCTACCTCTCTCCCCAAATGACGCCACTATCATTGTATGAGGGGTTTAAATTTATTATAATGGTAAAAAACAAAATTACTATAATTTGAGAAAGAAAACGCTAAATTTTCAGAAATTTTTTTATTAAATATAACGTGATATTTCCAAATATTTCGGGGACCTATTCGGGGCACTCTTTCACCGGATTTCACCACATTATTTACAAATAATTAATAATTGCCGAATGAACAAGCGTTTTAATTGCAAAGGGCATACGTGGTGAAAGTGGTGACATCCACTGAAGAAGGAGTGCCAAAAGGTCTCCGGGAAATATTACCTTATATTTAATAAAAATCTGGTGTGACTGGTCGGACAACACACAACTTCCTCTTACCTTCGGTAATCAAAAGTTGTGTTCTGTGCTGTCACAGCAGATTTTTTTGTATCGACATATAATTAGTTTCCGACAGTATGGTTCTAATTTCAAGATGTAAAATTTATAAGTATGGGAAAATATTTATATTTTGTTACCATGGCAACCTATCTTTCCTATGAAGAACAAGCTATTGAAATCTTCTGAAGCAAAATGAGAATATACATTTTAAAGAGCATCTAAAAAATAATGAATTTTTGAATTTTAATCAAAATCGTTGGAGCGAATTTTGAGAAAATCGAAAAAAAAAAAAACTGAAAAAGTGCATCAGTAAAGTGCTAGTACTCTTTGACCAATTTTACTTTCTCTTACACTATATTTTTCAAAAGCTTCGTGTCAGGTTCCATGGGAGGTTCTTAAATAAAATATAACTAACACTCACAGCTTTGTTAGATTAAATATAACATTTCAAGCTCCTAACTCTTTTCGTTCTTGAGATATTTTGTTCACAGCACACAGACAGACAGACTATGGCCCTCGGGGCTTGGTGTAGGGGTTAGCATGCTAACCTCGTATACCGAACGTCGCGGGTTCGGACCCCAGGCAGTCCAATGATTTTATTTAAGCCATTTGGATACCAAATGGCTTAAATAAGAATGCCTGGACTCCTAATAGATATATTAATCAATAACGGATATTGTAAAAGTCTTATATGACCTGAGTTGCCGGAAAGACAGTGTGAATGTGTGTGTGAGTGTGAATGAAAAAAAAAAGACAGACCATGTCGCGAAAACCACTTTTTTTGGATTCAGAGAACCTCCAAACGTGTATATCCACCAAAATCTCGACATCGAATTTTTGACATGATCACAATACTTTCTCTCTCTATAAATTAACATATATAGAGGTAAGGGAAAGTAAAAAATTGCTGAAAATTTAGCGTTTCATTTCTCAAATCAAACAAACTTCAGCAACAACACTTAAGGAGAAAAATTACTAAATTAAATAAATAAATATCGAACATGCATAGTGTTAAAATCAGACAATAATTAAACAAAAAAAGCTTGCTTACTTACATGTAGAAAAAAATCCAAAGAGAATTGAAATATTTTCACGAACGGTTGATGCTGTTCACTCACTTACTCTGTCTTCTAAGGGAATAAATGCAAGTGAAATGGGAAAATGCAAAGAAAGAAAAAAAAAAACCCTAACGGCAGGCAGTCCTTTGGTGGGGGTAAGGCCAAATTATTCTTTGTTTGTTATTTGTCGCCTGTCTACCTGCTATTTTGACCCAAATGGCTTTAAAAAGATACAACGGACAAATGAAACACAAATTATTTTGCTTATAATTAAGGTTTTTTTTTTTTTATCAAAGTGGAAGGTTTAATTCATCGTCTCAAATTTTTTTGTTCCTCTATCAGCATGTCTCGTCAGAGTCGTGACGCTACAAGTTATGACGTCACAGGCAAAAATAGGAAAGTTGAAATTTAATGTATATGACAAATTATAAAAAAATAATTGTGAGATTTAATTATTCAATTTTTAAATTGATAAAATATTTTTTTTTTGTTTATCTTTACATTAAATTTAAAACTTTCAAAAATTCTAAGAATACAAAGCTCGGTTTATTTTCAAAAATTTGAGGTGAGTGATCGCACATCACACAACATACCTTCTGTAATCGAAAGTTGTGTTCTGTGCTTGTCACACCAGATTTTTATGTGTCGACATATTTAGTTTCCGCCGATATATTAGACTTCAAGATGTAAAATTTATAAACATATATTTTGTTACATAGGCGCCGGAACTGGGGGGGGGGAGACAAGAGTACATTGCCCCCCTCCCCTGGCATCCTATAGGAGGGGGCAGAGGGGAGCAATATGTCTTCTTTTATTTCATTTATTTTTAAAAATGATACATGAAAAATAAAATCTAAAATCATGAGAAATTCATTTTTTTCCAAAATATTTTATATACGGTAGACCCTATTGTATTTCTAATTTATTTATTATTTTATTTATTTATTTATTGTACTGCTTTTAATAGCCGTAGCTAATAGCCGGGGTCCAGAGATACATTTTGTCGATTACATTTTTCTACAAGAACAAAAAACAAAAAACCAAAACAAAACAAATAGAGAAAATGGAAACGATTCCAGGTTACATATTCTATATACAGTATTTATTTATTCATACAAAATGAACGATCGCACTCGCATCGATCGCCTCGGTAACAAAATAGCACAGATCACTCAGATCCCTCTCGGTATGTGGCCAAAGCATAGACACCAAGTCCAGGGGCGCCGGAACGAATTTGAATCAGGGGGGGGGGGGGCAAAAATTTTTTTTAGAAAATTAAAATAATTTAATATGTTCAAATAGTATAAAACAAAAACAAATCTACTATAAAACTTTAAAAATTTTAAATAAAATCACAATTTTAATAAAATTAAAATTTTAAAAAATTTGCTAGTGATTTTATCAAAAATTTTTGGAAAAAAATTGAAAAAAAATGAATTTCTTACTCTTTTAATTTGTTTTAATTTAGAAGATTTTATTTTTCAAAAGTAAAAATATATCATTTTTAAAAATAAATGAAATAAAAGAAGACATTTTGCCCCCCTCTGCCCCCCCCCCTGTAGGATGCCAGGGGGGCAATGTACCCTTGCCCCCCCCCCAGTTCCGGCGCCTATAACCAAGTCCCTACCCCCCAGGAGTATTTCTAATTTCTAAAAACATTTTATATTAAATTAAAAGAAGAAAATTAAAAATATTTATTTCCTTCCAAATAGTATAAAACAAATCTACTATATAGCCTAAAAAAAAACTTTTGATAAATTCACAATTTTTTAAAATTTTAATTTTGTTAAAATTGTGATTTTATTTAAAATTTTTAAAGCTTTATAGTAGATTTGTATTATATTATTTGAACATTTTTTTGCCCCCCCCCCCCCCGATTCAAATTCGTTCTGTTCGTCCTGTTTTGTTACCATTGCCTCCTATCTTTCTTATGAAATACAAAAGTAAAGTGTGCTTCAAATGATTTAAAAAGCAAAATGAGAATATACATTTTAAAGAGCATCTAAAAAATAATTGTTTTTTGAATTTTAATCAAAATCGTTGGAGCAAATTTTGAGAAAATCGAAAAAAAAAAACTGAAAAATTACATCAGTAAAGTACTAGTACGCTTTAACCGATTTTGTTCAAATGCTTCGAGTCACGTCCCATGGGAGTGCCTATCCTAAATATAAAATTTCAACCTCCTAGCTTTGAGATATTTTATTCATAGACAGACTTATGCAGGACTTCAAAACGTGTATTATTTCACCATTAAAAAGTTTAAATTGATATTAACTAGAGCCTACGGTCGAGAGTTTCAAAGAGGAATTTGAATATAAACAATCCACTTTAGAAACTTTTTAGGATTAAACAAATGAGTAGTTCGTAATATGATTCATAAAGTTTTTTTTCCCCTTTATGAGAAAAAAAGAGTGTTTTTGTTATCACACAAACACACTTTTCTTAATCGTTTTAGTTGCTTGTTAACACGCTTATCTTGTTGTTATTGTTGCAGTATGTGCGCGAGTTAGAGAGCGGGGGTAACAAAGTTTTGCCCAAAGTGACATCGTTGGTTGCTAACAACCCCTCCAATTGAAATTGTTTGACATATTACATTGAACTTAGATAGACTTATAATTAGTTAAATCCTTAGAAATATAATAACATTTATGTGTGTGTGTGTGTGCCTTCATCAACTTTAATTTTGAATTGTTAAAAGCAAACCTCTCTCTTCGCTTCGTTATATATAGTTTTCCCTTTGATGCCTTCTAATTATTCCCCCCCCCCCCCTCTCTTCACACTTTATAGAAAATAATTGTTTTACCTTATTATAGGTGGGAAATTCATTCTCTCCCTCTCTCTCTTTGTCTTTGTAAAAGAGAGTGGTGTGTTTTCCTCCGCCAACAATAACAACACTTTAATCAATCAAGAAAAATCTGCTGTGACTGCTCGCACAGCACACAAATCTCTCTTACCTTTGCTAATTGAATAGTTGTGTTCTGTCTTTGTGACAACGGATTTTTTGTGTCGACATATATTACGTATTTAATTTCCGCCGGTATTTTATCCAAATGGCTTAAATAAAATCATCGGAATGCCAGGAGTCCGAACCCGCGACTTTTGGTATACGAGGTTAACACGCTAACCTCTACACCAAGCCCCGAGGGCATTGAAAAAATTATCATTGCTATATTCCAATCCAGTGCCTACTTGAGGATTTGTTTACATTCATAGAATAATTGATAATTGGGAAAGCCTGGCGCAGACAGATGAATGAGAAATTAAAATGCTAGAGGTACTTTCAGGCCAAATTTTAATACCACTATACAGCCGACGTTTCGGGGGACTCAACGCCTCCCTTCATCAGGACTAATGTGGTTTAAAATTTGGCCTGAAAGTACCTCCAGCATTTTTATTTCTCATTCATTCATAGAATACAAAAATGCAAAGAATAAATAAATGGAATTTTGATACAGAATTTTATATGCCTAAAGAGGACCTTCTAATGATTACAGAAAAATTATTTTCTTCCCGAAATTCCTATAACGTATTGAGTTATTGATTCCTAAAATTAACATTTCTCCCATAGGACATGAATAGAGTAAAATTAATGTATTCTTTGCTTTTATGTATTCTGTGAATGTAAACAAATCCTCAAGAAGGTTCTGGATTAGAATAGTAATAATAATAATAATTTTCTTTTCAATCATTAAGAACAAGCGCGGGCCCTCGGGCTTGGTGTAGATGTTAGCGTGCTAACTCGGGCCCCAGGCAGTCAGATTTTATTTAAGCCATTTAGATACCAAATGCCTGGACCCATAATATGTATATTAATTTCTATAACGGATATCGTAAAAGTCTTAAATGGCCTAAGTTGCCGAAAAGACTGTGTGTATGAGTGTGTGAGTGTGAGTGTGAATGAGAAAAAAAGTGTGAGTGTTAAAAAAAAAAACATCTTGAAATTCGAATGTACCGTAGGCCTTCTGTCGGAAACTAAATATATCTCGACACAAAAAATCTGGTGTCACAAGCACAGAACACAACTTTCTCTTGCCGAAGGGTAAGAGAAAGTTGTGTGCTTTTCACTCCCACACCAGATTTTTGTTTTTTGCATTAAAGGAACTACTGCACCTGGAGGATTAGAATTGAAATTCGGACATGGTTCATGATTACACCTAATAATTGTCAGAATTTACATTCCAAAAAGGGAAAAATAAGGAAATTGTTTACTTTTGAACTTGGTCCACTTTTGGTTTGAACCCCTAATATGCAAAATCCGAACCCTATTTAATCCAAAGCATATCAGCTAAAGGTCTTTTTTGCCTCGGAGGCCCTACCATTATACCCCGTCAATAGATTAGTAGCCAATTGAAATAACCCCCCCCCCGCCCTAGCAGAAGAGGTACAAGAGCTCTATCATTATGGCTATGGCCCAATGACAACTTTTGATTAGATATTTTGTCTTAATTAATTTCCAACCCCAATACTAGAGAAGACGTACAAATGAACATGCAGAGAGTTATTCTCTATTGAAAAGGGAAATGTTTGATCTTTACCTTGTTTGATGATTTTAATAATCAAATTTTTACTTTCTCTTACCTCTTTATATATGTTAATATATATAGAGAGAAAGTATTGGATTCATGTCAAAAATTCGATGTCGAGATTTTGATGGATCTTCACGTTTTGAGGTCCCCTGAATCCAAAAAAGTGGTTTTCGCGACATGGTCTGTCTGTGTGTCTGTGTGTGTGTGTGTGTCTGTGAACAAAATATCTCAAGAACGAAAAAGCTAGGAGGTTGAAATTTTATATTTAAGTCAGGCACCCCCATGGGACGTGACACGAAGCTTTTGAACAAAATCAACCAAAGAGTACTAGTACTTTACTGATGTACTTTTTCAGTTTTTTTCGATTTTCTCAAAATTCGTGCCAACGATTTTGATTAAAATTCAAAAATCAATTATTTTTTAGATGCTCTTTCAAATGTATATTCTCATTTTGCCATTGAAATTTTCTGAAGACCACTTTACTCTTGTACTTCATAGGAAAAGAGAAATGATTGCCATGTTAACAAAATTTAAATATTTTCACATACTTATAAATTTTACTTCTTGAATTATAATATATCGGCGGAAACTACATATATGTCGACACAAAAATCTGGTGTGACAAGCACAGAACACAACTTTCGATCACCGAAGGTAAGAGAAAGTCGTATGCTGCGCGACCAGTCACACCAGAGATTTGCCCCTTCCAGCCTAAGGCCGGACATTGGGCAATTTTTTATTTTTTATTACCGCAAACGTGATTAAAACTATAACAATGGTATTTTAGCGACTTTCCGTTACTGTGCGCAACATAATTATGACTTTTAGATAAAAATGGCTACTTGAGCGTTACGTAACGTCTAGGGGGAGGGGGGGGTCCAGAAAAATGATACGGCGCATGGAATCAAAAATTGCGTTACGTAATACTTTTTTTTAAACACTCACACTTTTTTCTCATTCACACTCACACTCACACATACATTCACACGGTCTTTTCGGAAGGACTTGCTTAGCAACGGTGCATGTAAACAATCAAAAAAAAAATATCTCTATAAAAAATCTCAATTAAATCGATTAACTTGAATTTTTAATACAATTCTACATTTTAATTGAAATTATTAATTGTTCTACTCCAGAATAATAAATATTTCATAATAAATACTTCCTCAAAACCTTCAATTGGAGCTCCCATTCAGAGCATCATGACTGGAAAGAAAACAACAAAAAAAACAACTGAAATAAAGCCTGCCAAAGCGGAAGCTTCTAAAACACAGATTAGAACAAGTAAACAAGGTAATGCCAATTTAAATATAGGCTAAGAGAAAGTAAAAATAATACTAGTTTAAGTACAGATTCCCCTTCACTAAATAGAAGTAAAATAAAAAATAATACTAGTTTAAGTACAGATTCCCCTACACTAAATAGAAGTAAAAAAAAAGGCGCACGGAGGTAAATTTCTCATCAAAAAATTCGTTTAGTTCTTTTTCTTCAGATGATAAGTACGATGAAGAAATGGAAATGAATGAAAATGAAACAAACCCAGGCAATGAAACGGAGCAGAAAGCGGACTCGAATACAAGCCAAGCAGAAAGAGACACAAATGGTAAACCACCCCCCATTGTCTTAACAAACTTAAAGGTAAATGCACATATATTTCTTAAAAAACTAAAATCGCTTACAAAAGAGGATATTGAGGTTAAATGTACTTCATCAAGAGAGGGGAACGAAAGAGTCTACTTAAAAACTAAAAATACAACGGATTTCAAAAAGATAAAAGAATTCCTAGAAATTTCTAACATAGAATACTTCTCGTACGGCCTCCCAGAGAACATACCTATTAAGGTTGTTCTGAAACGCCTGCATAGCTCCACATCTAGCGAAGATATTGGTAGTGAGCTAACACAAATTGGGCATAAACCTTTAGAGGTTATACAGTTAAAAAGAAAAGGTACTCAAATAAACATTCCTATCTTCATATTAAAATTCCAACCAAATATAAATATCAAAGAAATATTCAACATAAAAACACTACTCTTCATGAGAATACGCTGGGAAAAATATCAGAATAGATCTTTATACCCCCTGCAATGCTTTCGTTGCCAATCGTTCGGTCACGTTAGTCTTAATTGCAGACAGAAAGAAAAGTGCATCCGCTGCTCAGAGGAGCACAAAAACTCTGAATGCAGATCACAGTATATAAAATGTGCAAACTGCAACTCAGAACATCCCACACACACATTCACACTGTCTTTTCGGCAGCTCAGGCCATATAAGACATTTACGATAACCGTTATTTATGAATTTATATATATTAGGGTCCAGGCATTTTTATTTAAATATATTTTAAAAACCAAAATTTAATTCTCTTTTCCTTTATCATGACACAATTCACCTCCTCGTGACGTTATCTAGTTCCACGTCAAAAAAAAAAAAAAGTCGAGAATTTTTTATGAAATTTTAATCTAAAAAAAAAAAAAAAAAAACTTTTTTCATCAAGTAATCTCATGCTTATTAACAACAACAACAAAAGGAGCATGTTAAACAAAATTCCATTAAATTTTCATTTATTTTTAATAATAATTTATATATAATATAAAATCCCTGTTTTGTTGTTAATATAGGATATTAAATACGTAATATAGGAAAATTGTTTATAAATGATGGCGTATATGAATGCATATATTATCTTGCAAGCAATCCCTCTAAATAAGAGAGAGTGTTAGCCTCCCTCCCTGTGTGTATCCATCAGACTCTCTCACATATATTTAGATGGAACAATATTAAATTACAAGGCGAACGGAAGCCACAATATAAATTGCACATTTGAATAATTTAATATGTCTCTATTCATAAGGGTTTTACTTGAGATATTTGTTCATTGTTCTATTAGGTGATATGCAACGCCAGCACTCAAATCTCATTATTTGTTTTTTTTTTCTTAAATAAATTAGAACCATCATTATGATATTTTAAATTAAAATCGAGCTCTCATAAGTCATGGGAATTGTCTATGGGAACATTTGGGAGTGCTAGATGTCAAAACAAAAGTTGAGAATTATTTATTTAGGTCTCCTCAATTATTCCATCTGGATTGCAGAAATTTGTGGCGTCGTTCATGGGTCCATTTCTTCTGATGACTAAAATTTGCTTTCGTCACGGACGTCATGACTTGTAGAGTCACAGTTCTTGACGTCACGGCTTGTAACGCGACATGCTGATAGAAGAGCCAAAAATTTTGAGAGGATACAATAAAAGTTTCACTTTAAAATGCATTGATTTCTATCAAAAACAACAGAGCAAAAATTAATTGATTAAAGGATCCAAATAATTTTTTGTTCTACAAAAGGACCAAAATATAGACAAAAAATTAAATAAAAAGTATTATTATTATATGTGCCCGGCGCCCCCACCCTGCCCTCCGCCCTGGAGCCGCCGCTCCACTCGCTCCTCTGTCGCTACGCCACTGTCTCCAAAACAAGCAGAGAACCTAGCAAGCTCTACCGCAAGGAAATTGGGCTTCCTATTCAAAACGAAGCGTTACTTTTCCTCCCAACAACTCCTAATCCTCTATAAAGCCCAAATTCGGCCGTGTCTTGAATATTGTTCCCACCTTTGGCGAGGGGCGTCGAAAGACGCTCTCTCCTCCTTGGAAGCCATACAGAGGCGTGCAATTAGACTGATAGGTGATTCTACCCTTACTGCATCCTTACAGTCACTAGATCATAGAAGAAGAGTATCTGCACTATCTCTTCTACAGGTATTACCATGGTCAATGCTCTGCCGAATTAAAATCAATTATCCCACCCAATGCAACATATTCACGGAACACAAGAGAGGCATCTTCCCAGCATCCCTATGCTGTTCAGATCACGACTAACAGAACAAAACAATTTCATTCTTCCTTTGTCCCCATGACCTCCCGTGATTGGAACAAGCTCCCTGCGTCTATCTTCCCCAAAACCTACAATCTTCAGACTTTCAAGTCTAACCTCAACAGGCATCTTCTCAGTTCCCGCAGTTGAGTTTCCCCTTTATGCTTCTCCTTTTGTTTTTATTTTCTTCCTGGCTGCATGTGACTATTGGTCATTATAGGTCTTCGGACCTTATGCACCCATTCCAAAAAAAAAAAAAGCAAAACTAGCCTCGTGTGCGGTGGGCTTTAAAGAGGACGTTACTGAGAGTCCTGAAAAAATACTCGGCTCTCCAAATCACCAAATGCTTCGAAACGGATTAACAATCCGTTCCTAGATCCAAAGGTCAAAACTGATTTCGATCCAGATTCGAAAATCCTGGATGTGATCGGATTTTCGCTTTTTAATCCGAAATAATCGCGATCCCCTCCATTCATTCTTGCATTAAATCTAACCACATTGATATTGAGCGCGAAGGACGATGTCTATATGCTAAACTCGTTTGTACTGTTTTAATTACATATTTTATTTTAAATTATAGGGCCTACTGTATTTTATTTGGGCTATAGTCTACTATATGTAGCTCAAGAAGATTTTGTTGTTAAGGCACGCCCCAGCTAGCAGAGACCCGTCAAAATGACGTCGGAAACTGGTCAGAGACTGACCAGAAATGACGTTATGTTTGACGACAAAATGACCTAAAAATCACGGACTAATGTCACAGACCGATGACGACATTTTAAAACGTCAAAAAAACGTGATTCCGTGACTTTTTTTTGACCAATTTTTTGACGTCAAAATAATTTAAAAATCACGGACTAATGTCACAGACCGATGACGACATTTTAAAACGTCAAAAAAACTTGATTCCGTGACTTTTTTTTGACCTTTTTATAACTGATGGATAAAAAAAATGTGAAACAAACTCGGATATTAAAATTAAATTGTATTAATAATATAATTTGAAATTTAATATATATATGACTAATTATAAAATAATAATTGAGAGATTTAATTATTCAATTTTTAATTTTAATTAGTACCTATATCGATATTTTATTTTAATACTTTTGTAAAAACGAGATTTTCTATACACTATTATATAAAAGACAATGTTACAGACTATAGCCATTACAGGATCATCATTAGTTATAAATTCAACAGCAATAAAAGACATGACTTCAATAACTGCCACCATAGATAATAGACTGTCACTAACTGAACCGGTACGATCCTTGTGTGTGCTAACAGTTGCGCATGCGCGAAATGCATGTGCATGCGCGAAATGTGTGCGCATGCGTATTAAAATAAAAATATGGAGGTAAGAGAAAGTAATAATAAGTGTCGTGATCGGTACGTCTTTATAATGTGATATTTTGAACGTTTTAAAGACGTTACAAAAAAGACGTTTCATTTTAGGTTTTAATTAGTCATTTGACGTCTTTTGACCAGTTATGACCAATTTCGGACGTCATTTTGACGAGGTTCTGCTAGCTGGGGCGTTTCGGGGTGCTAATTTCGGGAGATTGCGGCCACAATTTTGAAAGCTATCGACCTCAATTTTTTTTTTTTTTAATTAAAGCTATTTAAAATATCTACAACTTATAGAAGCCCTTTTTTTGATTTTCGAAAAAATAAAATTTTCTTTTAAGATTAATCGCATTCAAGAAAAGATATTTTTAAAAAATTCGCTCTAAATCTTATAGATAATTAAATTAGTAATCATTGTGTTAAAAAATAATTAATTTTCTACCCTTAATTAATTAGCTGGAATCTTTCAAATGAAATGGAATAAATCCCTTGTATCCCTATGGGAAAACCTAACGCCATCTCTTGCCGCTTCGAGTTACTCGGTACTGAATCGTCTTCTAACGGCTTTTCGAGACGCGCACCATAAAGTTTCTCGGGCGAAAAAAAATTATGTTGGCCTCATCAATAAAAAACACTCACAGTCTTGTTAAATATTAAAAATGCCGACAAATAGAGTATCCAGGTGGGGCCGAAGGGGGGCGCTTGCCACCTCCCTCCGCCCCAGACGCATCAAGCCTTTGCGCCCCTCGATACCGACACAGGTTCCCAAGCGCATCCGGCTTTTTAACTAAATATCCGGCTTTTTTCCCCAGAATCTCCAGCTTTGTCCCAAAATCTTCGTAATTATATCGCAAATCAGTAGAAAAATTACAAAAAAAGCTCGAACGAGATAAAAAATAAAATAAAATAAACGGCGCCCCAGAAGGGCTTCGCCCCCCCCGCCCTCAAAGGCTTATTACGCCGCTGATGCCGACCCCATTGTGGGGCGCTATTCTAGTTTCAATTATCATATTCTAATGATGATTGGGAAAGCCTGGTGTTGTTAGATGATGAACTAGGTATTTACAGGCCAAATTTTATTCCACTATTCAGTCGACGTTTCGGGGGACTCAACGCCTCCCTTCATCAGGACTCTAAACATGTATAAAGGCAAACATACAGCTTAGTTTCGATTACAATAATTCTCACCCACTCTCTCTTGTCTTTTTTCATACATTCTTACAACAATAATGTGTGCTACTTACAATGTGGTTATAAACAAATGAACCTTCGCTGGTTTAGTCATTAAAGAATGCATATAACCAGCGAAGGTTTATTTGTCTGTATGTTTACCTTTATACATGTCCAGTAGCGTAGCCAGGATTTCTGCTTGGGGGGGGGGGGCAAAGTTTTATGAACCCCCCCCTTCCCCCAAGAAACTTAAAGTGGAGAAATTTTTTTTAGATAATATAATAATTATAAATAAAAAAACAAATTAAAAAAAATTTTTTTTTCTTGAAATAAAAAATAATTTTAATACAAAATTCGTAAATATTAGAGAATTTTTCAATTATTTACAAGTTTTTTTGTTAGATTTTAGAATTTATGAGAGTTAATAAAATAATTATTTAAAAAAAAAATCATTAGGGAAAACAATAGGTATTTTTTTGTTTTGGAGAAGGCTTTGGGGGGCGGCCCCTGCCCCCCCCCCCTGAATACGCCACTGTACATGTCTAGTCTTGATGAAGGGAGGCGTTGAGTCCTCCGAAACGTCGACTGAATACTGGAATAAAATTTGGCTTGAAAATACCTCCAGCATTTTCAATTGTCGTTCATCATTATCATATTCATTTGAACTTTACTTATTTTTGTTCCAAAATGTAATGTGTTTTTAAATATCGCGGCGAGGTGTCGGGCCATGACTAGGATTATCGATCATGCGCGCTATTTGAAGGCCGACCTCACGCACCGTAACCATTCTATTGTGAAAATTACATATTTATAATTAAAAAAAAATAAATAATTTGACATAATCATCGTTTCTATCTGTGACTTTTCTTTGGATGTGAATAATTTAATTCATGGACGTTTGTGAGGTTATTTATAATATTTGAGAATTATTTTAAAGTAATAACGCCAACTGGTCTCTTAGCTCAGTTGGTAAGAGCATCGTCCTCTTTCTGACATTCTCGGATACACGAAGGTCGCAGGTTCGAATCCTGCAGGGACCATAATTTTTATTTATTTTTTTTAATTACGCCCTGGGAATCGAACCCAGAATCTCCGGACCCTCAACCAACAACAACAAACTCTCACATTTCTCTATATATGTAATTGACTTACATTTCTCTAAATTTAATTAAAAATTCCTGTCGGTGCTGAGGGAGTCCCTCCTCCAACTCGGACATCCTCCCTAGCATAGAAGATTAACCAATTGGAACCAGAAATGAGGTTTAGATCACTACTTAGACGAGTTAAAAATGTAACTTCAAGGGGTGCCGTTAGATGCGATGATCTTTTTCTTTGATATTTATAAAATTTATTAACATAAAAATAAAACTATTATTTTAACAAATTTTGGATTGTAATTGCCGATATCCAACAATTTTTTTTACTTTTTTTCTAGCGAACGTCTTAAAAAAATCTGGTGGGACTGGTCGCACAGCACACAACTTTCTCTTGCCGAAGGGTAAGAGAAAGTTGTGTGCTACCAGATTTTTGTGTCGACATATATTTAGTTTTCACGAATATGCATGTATTAGAATTCAAGAGGTAAAATTTATAAATATGGGAAAATATTTATATTCTGTTATGGCAAACATTTCTCCTATCTTTCCGATGAAGTACAAGAGTAAAGTGGTCTTCAGAAGATTTCAAGGGCAAAATGAGAATATACATTTTAAAGAGCATCTACCATGTAATGAATAATTGATTTATGAATTTTAATCAAAATCGTTGGAGCGAATTTTGGGAAAATCGAAAAAAACTGAAAAAGTGCATCAGTAAAGTACTTACTCTTTGGCCGAATTTGTTCAAAAGATTCGTGTCAATTGCCAGGGAGGTGCCGAGCTTAAATATAAAATTTCAACTTCCTAGTTCTTTTCGTTCTTGAGATATTTTGTTCATAGACACACAGACCGTGCCACTTTTTTGGATTCAGGAGACCCCAAAACGTGTATATCCGTCAAAATCTCGACATCGAATTTTTGACATTAATTCAATATATAGGTAAGAGAAATTAAAAATAGTATCAAAATATAAATATTTTCCCATACTTTTATTTTAATTCTAATATATCGGCGGAAACTAAAAAATATCTCGACCCAAAAATCTGATGTGACTGGTCGCACAGAACACAACTTTCTCTAAACAAAGAAAGTTACGTCCTGTGTAAGCAGTCACATCAGATTTGTATTTAATTTAAAGTTCCTACAATTAGAATTATTCGCCATTTTGGTTGTTCTTAACTTGACGTTTCTCCTCTCCTCTAAAGAAAGGTCTTTTCCATTCAAAGACTTCAGCCTCTTCTTCTTGTTGTCTCCTCCCTGTTTTAAATCCTTAGATGCAAATGTTGCCTTCTACATATTCCTTCTCTCTCTCTCTCTCGCTCTCTCTCTCTCTCATTATACTAAAATGCAAAACTGTCACTTAATAAATTAGACTTTGCAACAGAAAGAGAGTACAAAGCCTCTCTTTCCTCTCCATCATCAACTTATTTACATTAACTTGGCTATGTTTACATTCTTCTTGCCCATAAAATTTAATGTCTTTATACTGTACATTAATAGACAATTTATCGTATCTTACCCGTTTAGAAGTAAAATTTTTTTTTTTTTTTTTGGAATAAATTTATTTTTTAACGAGCTGCTCTCTGGCTCATTTTTTGCGCTATTATTATATATACTAGCTTCTCCGCCCGCCTTTGACGGGCTTCTCTCTGAGAAAAAAATAAAGATTTATAGATAAATTTTTCTTTGGCTGGAGACTGTGTATAGTATTGGTGATGGGTAGGCAGCCAGGATTAGAAATAAAACACGAAATTTTATCTCATTCTACTCGTCGACGTTTCAGGGGCTAATCGCCCCCTTCCTCAGGACTGAGGAATTCTAATCGAGACATTTGCTTCAACAACACCTTGTATTGAATGAAAGCATACTTGCTACTTAAAATTACACATTGTAATAAAAATGTTTAAATCACAACAAATGACATCGTTTTGTGTTTTGTTATAATTGACACCTGCTCAGTCCTGAGGAAGGGGGCGATTAGCACCCGAAACGTCGACGAGTAGAATGAGATACAATTTCGTGTTTTATTTCTAATCCTGGCTGCCTACCCATCACCAATACTATAAAGATTTATATTTAATTGAGGTGTATAGCTGATAATACAAGGTTCAGGAAAACCCAATGAGCAACGCAGCTAGTCGTTTTTTCAATTTTTATTTAAAACATAAAGTGCCAGGGCCAACGTTTCGGTCACATATTGGACCATCAACAGGGCTAAAATATAATAGACAAAATCAAATATTGATTTTATAATTATTTAATAGTGCAAATAAAAAGAATTTGTGATCAATGTTTGATTTTGTCTATTATATTTTAGCCCTGATGATGGTCCGAAATGTTGGCCTTGGCACTTTATGTTTAAATAAAAATTTAAAAATCGACTAACTGGGTTGTACAGCACACAACTTTCTCTTACCTTCGGTAATCGAAAGTTGTGTACTGTGCTTGTCACACCAGATTTTTTGTGTCGACATGTATTTAGTTTCCGACAGTAGGGTACAATTGAATTCAAGATGTAAAATTTATAAGTATGGGAAAATATTTATATTTTGTTACCATGGCAACCATTTCTCCTATCTTTTCTATGGAGTACAAGAGTAAAGTGGTCTTCAGAAGATTTCAATCACAAAATGAGAATATACATTTTATAGAGAATCTAAAAAATAATTGATTTTTGAATTTAAAAAAAAATCGTTAGAGCGAATTTTGAGAAAATCGAAAAAAACTGAAAAAGTGCATCAGTAAAGTACTAGTACTTTTTGGTCGATTTTATTCAAAAGCTTCGTCTCACGTCCCATGGGGGTGCCTAACTTAAGGTGCGCGTCTCGGGGTGTAATTTTGGGACTTTCAGCGCCACAATTTTGAAGCTATCGTCCTCAAATTTTTTTAAATTAAAGCTATTTAAAATAACTACAACTTATAGAAGCCCTTTTTTTGATTTTCGAAAAAAAATATTTTTTTTTTTAGATTAATTGCATTAAATAAAAGATATTTTAAAAAGGAGCTCTATAAGTTGTAGATAATTAAATTAGTAATCATTGTGTTAAAGAATAATTAATTTTTTGCCTTTAATTAATTAGCTGGAAAGTCTAGAATGAAATGCAATTTGTCCCTTGTTTTCCTATGGGGAACACTAACGCCATCTCTTCCGCCTATAGGAACTCGGTAGTCAAGCTTTCTAACGACTTTTCGAGACGCGCACCTTAAATATAAAATTTCAATCTTATAGCTCTTTTCGTTCTTGAGATATTTTGTTCACAGACAGACAGACAGACACACAGACAGACCATGTCGCGAAAACCACTTTTTTGGATTCAGGGGACCTCAAAACGTGTAGATCCATCAAAATCTCGACATCGAATTTTTGACATGAATCCAAAACTTTACTCTATATATATTAACATGTATATAGAGGTAAGAGAAAGTAAAAAGGAGCTCTATAAGTTGTAGATAATTAAATTAGTAATCATTGTGTTAAAGAATAATTATTCATTTTTTACCCTTAATTAATTAGCTGGAAGCTCTCAGAATGAAATGGAATAAATCCCTTGTATTCCTATGGAAAAAACTAACGCGATCTCTTGCCGCCTCAAGTAACTCGGTAGTCAATAGCTTTCTAACCGTTTTTCGAGACGCGCACCTTAAGGAAGCGAGGTTACGCTGCAGGAGGGTCCAGGGGATCGAAGCATCTTGCTAGAAAGCGCGTCAAATAAATATGAACTATTATGATAATTAAATCGCAGTCGGGAGGCATGAAACCAGCCTTTATTCCCTAGTTGATTAGGCAAACAAACATACAGTTTGAGGCTCTCTTGATAAGTGGCGCCACTCGTGGCAAATAGGCCAACTTGCCTGGTTCGATTGCAGGTTGTATAAATACTAGGCGTCAATTGGATTTTTGCTTTTGAAGGGGGTTCTAAACGTAACTTAAAAAAAAAAAAAACTAGGTTATTATAAGGAATTTTTCAATTCGGTTTTTTTTTTAAATGAATCAAATTCATAAGAGATTATTGGGACATCGAGCTATAATTTTTTTAATGACTTATTAAAAAATTATCGTAATTAATTTTTTTGTTATCAAGCAAATACAAAAAAAACAATCTGTCCCAATAATCTTTAATTTTTTTTAAATTTAAAAATGCATTTATTGTTATTATTAATCACATATTAATTTTGAAATTTTTAAAATAAGCTTAGATGATTTATTTAAAATTCAACTGTCAAATTAGTTCAGCATTCTTGCAATAGATGGCAGGCTAGTCTAACAGCTGATCCCCTAATAGTGTATAGGCCTATATTTGGCCATATATTTATATATTTTTATGCTTTTATAAAAGATACATAATATATAATAACATTTATAAAGTATTTATTGTTAAAAGATCAATGAAAATCAACCAAATGCATTAAATATTATTAGCTACCATTCTGACAACTCTTGGCAAATTTTTGAATTACTTGATTTTTTGGGCATACTTTTTATGACACACAACGCCCTCTTATCAGGGAAAAACATGCGTAACACCTTCGGTCCTATTCCGCCTTAAACGATACTCGTTATTATGAAGCCATATTTAAGCCATTTGGTATCCAAATCATCGGTCTGCCTGGGATCCGAACCCTCGACCCTTGCGTGCTACCAACTACGCCAAGCCCGAGGGCCGATCGAGAGTTAACATACTTGTTTTTTTAGAAATTCACTAAAAAACCACACTTTTAGACTCAGATTAGTTTGTTTGAAAGTAACAAAGCTAATCATGAAGAAGAACGAAGGAAGGAAGTAGAGGAACGGGGAGTTTCTCTAAAATGTAATTTTAATTTTGTTTACATTAAGTTTACATAAAGTTTACTTTAGGTAGTGAGTGACTTTGATTAAAAACCCATGGGTCCTTCTCATCATCATAGTTAGTACGTCGTAGTGGGGGTCTGATAGATATTTTTGTTTGTGTTTAATCAAACAACCTTCTAAGGTTACTAACTATCTAACCCTTTGGGACAGACACTTAATTTTCAATATCTATATCTAATAATAAATAGAGGCGGGGCCTCTGATGGCGAAATTAATCGTTATATTTAAAATAGTTTTGCGGCTTCACACATAACTGCAAACTTGACAAGCATGCATGTGCAAGAAACAGTCGAAAATTAACCTGCAAATGTCAAACTCGGATGGTTATTTGAACCCTGTTATGCATTAGTGTGTCAAGCGCCAAAAAAAAAAAAATTCAAAATTGAATATTGTTTCAAATGCTATAATTAATAATATTTTTTATGAAACATATCCTACAAAAATTTATATTTAATGTAAAAGCTTAAAATTATTTTTACAATATTTCAATGCAGAATTTTCATTTTGCATTTATGCGTCAAGTGCAAGACATCGTAAACAACTATACGTTTGAGATATTAATTGCTGCGTTTAAGTATTTTCAATTATGAACACCAGCATAACTATTGTTTAGTAGGATTTAATTTATTTCAAATTTATATACTGGTACACAATTATATTCTAGTTGTTGAAATTTAGTACAAGTATTTGATAACCTACAAAAATTTTCTCTGAATTCGTAGATGTCAAAATATAATTTTTTGATATTATTCCTGATAATGAAGATGAGCTTCAATTCGATTTCGAAAAGACAACAAATAAATAATATTAAGTCGATTTCTTTATTATAACTTTGATTTACTGTTGCCATGTTCACTTCCATTCAGGAATTAATTGATGAGAAAATTTTGTTAATACTTTGTAGCCTATTTATTTTAAAATATTAATACTATTTAAAACTTATTAATGTAAAAGTTTCTATGCTACTATGTAGTATTAAATATAACCACAAAAGAACTTAAATAATATCTCCGTTTTAATTTGTGAATTATAACCTAAAATTATTTTATTAATATAAATAGTGCATAGATTAATTTGCAATCAAGAGATTTTAAAACATTTTTACAAATATACATTGGACTTAGAGAATTTTGCAAAAATAATTTTTTATATTTTATTGTTTTTCTCTAAATTAGTCATATTTTTAAGAGATAATTTATGAATATCTGCCATAATTACAGTATTTACTTGCACAATTGACAAAAAAAATGATATATAATCTAATCAAAACAATTTAAATCAGAAAAACTTTAATGTTGATTTTCTCAAAACTCGATGTCTGGCCTTTGACACACATTTGCATAACAGGGTCCATATAATAACAAAATATGGCATTGTCTCCTTTAGTAGACAAAAAAAAAAGATTCTTTATTTTCAGAAAATAATAACGATATAATGATATTGGAGAATATTCTAAAAGCCCCCCCAAGTCTAAATGATAATCAAAACGATTCATTATAACGCATTTGCACCGGGCGTTAATTAGCCAAGGGAGTCATTTGACGGGGGGGAGGAGAGAGACGATGGGCTTTAGCTCGTTATTTTTAATTGGATTAGCTGCCTGTTGCCCCATAAGGGATTGAACACGGGGGGATGGGGGTGTTTTTTGTACAATCCCCCCCCCTCCCCCCCACTCACTACAACAACTAGCCATTCGACTTTTTGCTCCTACTTAACATGGCCTCTCTCTCTCCTTAAAACACTATAAAAACACCATTTACTAAATTAAACTTTGAATTCACTTTAAAAGAATGTTTAATACTTGAATTAGTCCACGCCCCTAGCCGTAGAGGTAGAGCTCTTGTTTCATATTCTGGTATAAGAGAGAGTAAAAAACCAATATAATCTACGATTAATGTCAAAAAATCTGGTGTGACACCCCCAGCAAGGGTTTACCCTTCGGTGAGAGAAGTTGTGCACCGTGCTGGTCACACCAGATTTTTTGTGTCGAGATATATTTAGTTGCTCTTAGAACTTTAGTTCCAAACTTGACCACGTGATGAATCATAGATGGCGCTGAGCTACGAATGCTTCCACATCAGTAAAGTGTATTTCAAACGATTACCACGAAAAATTTCACTGATATATTTTTTAAAGAGCATCTAAAAAATAGTTCATTTATGAATTTTAAACAAAATCGTTGCAGCGAATTTTGAGAAAATCGAAAAAAACTGAAAAAGTACATCAGTAAAGTACTAGAACTTTTTGGCCAATTTTGTTTAAAAGTTTATTAACACGAGCTCGGAAGATGGCTAACTTAAATATAAAATTTCAACCTCCTAGCTCACTTCCTTCATGGTCAAAAATGTCCACACTCACACACACCAATTTGCAGGACCCACTTTTTTTGGACTCAGTGAACCTCAAAACGAGTATATCCATCAAAATCTCGACATTGAATTTTTGGCATGATCGCACTTATATATTTCATATAACTTATTAAACATTTAATATGAAATAATTTATACATTTCTAAGTAAATTAAACACAAATCCATATCATGCATTAATAATTTCAATTTAAATTAAATAAAGACAAAAATGTCGATTCTTAGTTTGAGGGACAAATCAACATAATCTCGATATGTTTTTTTTTTTGGATATTAATCAAAAATTTGGTTTTTATAAGTATTTCCAATAAAATAGACAGAGGAAAACTGAAATGGAAAGATTATTTTAAAATTTTAGAAATTTGGTGTTAATAAATAAAATTTCGACATTTTTGTCTTTGTTTTATTTAAATTGTAATTATTTATTAAAATGATATGGATTTGTATTACATTTACATAGAAATGTATAAATTATTTCATATTAAATGTTTAATAAATTACAGTATCATTAAGGCGGGGCAGGAGCGAAGTTCGCATGTTTTTCCCGCTAAGATGGCGTTGTGTGTCATAAAAAATATGTCCAAAATCTCAAGTAATTCAAAAATTTGCCATGAGATGTCAGAATGGTAGCTAATAATATTTAATGGATTTGGATGATTTTCATTGATCTTTTGACAATAAATACTTTATAAATGTTATTATATATTATGTATCTTTTATAAAAGCATAAAAATATATAAATATAGGCCAGATATAGGCTAATACTATATCGTCTGTTAGACTAGCCTGCCATCTATTGCAAGAATGCTGAACTAATTTGACATTTGATTTTTAAATAAATCATCTAAGCTTATTTTAAAAATTTCTTAATTAATATGTGATTAATAATAACAATAAATTCATTTTGAAATTTTAAAAAAATTAAAGATTATTGGGACAGATTGTTTTTTTTGTATTTGCTTGATAATAAAAAAATTAATTACGATAATTTTTTAATAAGTCATTAAAAAAATTATAGCTCGCTGTCCCAATAATCTCTTATGAATTTAATTCATTTAAAAAAAAACCGCATTGAAAAATTCCTTATAATAGTCTAGTTTTTTTTAAAGTACGTTTAGACGTCGCTCGCTCCTGAACCCCCTTAAGATAGATTATAACCATAGGCGCCGGAACTGGGGGGGCAAGGGTACATTGCCCCCCTGGCATCCTACAGGGGGGCAGAGGGGGGCAAAATTTCTTCTTTTATTTCATTTATTATTAAAAATGATATATTTTTACTTTTGAAAAATAAAATCTTCTAAATTAAAAGAGTAAGAAATTCATTTTTTTCCAAATTTTTTCCAAAAATTTTTGAAAAATCACTACCAAATTTTTTAAAATTTTAATTTTATTAAAATTGTGATTTTATTTAAAATTTTTAAAGTTTTATAGTAGATTTGTTTTTGTTTTATACTATTTGAACATATTAAATTATTTTAATTTTCTAAAAAAAATTTTTTTGCCCCCCTGATTCAAATTCGTTCCGGCGCCCCTGATTATAACAGGTCTTTTTTTAGAAGAAACAAGATGTTCCACTTTTTTTTCCACCAAAGTGTATTCAAGGGCGGATCCAGAGGTGTTTCTCGGGGGGGGGGGGGTAATTACCCCTTTTACCCCCCTTGTATCCATCCTTAGTGTATTATTATATTTTATATAACATTTATAACAAAAGAAAAATATATAAATATAGGCTTATAAGAGATTTGATAATTCCAGCTATTAGACTAGCCTGCCATCTTTTGCATGAATGCTCAACTATTTGGTCATTAATTTTTTTTTTTTTTTTTTTTTTGCATAAATATAAAAAAATATTTTTTAGTTAATCGTAATTTTGAAAAAAAGCATTCTATTATGTAAAATGCTCAATTGCTTAATTCATTAAAAAAAAAAAATACTTGAAAATGATTCAGTAGTTTCGGACTAAAGATTCAATGTGCCCCTTAAATTAAATATCATTTGGTATCCAAATGATTTAAATAAATATTCATCGGACTGCCTGGGAACCGAACCCGCGCCCCGTAGCTTTAAGATTATCAACCGAGAGAATTTTTTGACCACCCAAGATTCTTGTAGCCTATTTATCTATCAAATTTTTCAACATTTATTTCTTCTACAATTCCACCCACACATAGAGAGAATAAAAAAATTCCCCAGGAAATGTCATGTCCATTTGCTCAAGGGGGCGGTTTACAAAAAACACAAACCACTTTAAATGACATTCTTTTCTAGATTTATTAAGACAATCTTTTAGACATAAATATTCCCCTTCTCTTTTGTTTTTGTTCTCCTTTTTAACCATTATTTATATTCCACCCCTTTCTTTCTTTATATATGTAACTATGTAGGATTTTAAATTTCAAGCAATACAAGTTCTATATTCTTTTTCTATTTGTATAAAATTTAAAATAGATTATGCAAATAATTTTTACTTTCTTTTACCTCTATCTGTGTGTCTGTAGGGTGTGTGGGTGTGTCTGTCTGTCTGTATGTCTGTGAACAAAATATCTGAAAAACGGAAAGAGCTAAGAGGTTGAAATTTTATATTTAAGTTAGATACCCACCTGCGACTTGACACGATGCTTTTGAACCAAATTAGCCAAAGAGTACTAGTACAGTGAGGGTCAATATTAAGTCCCACCCATGCGTTTTCTACTTGTGATTATTTCATTGTTTTTATAAAAGAAAATGGAAATTTTCTAACAAGTTGGAACCATGAGAGTTTCCATTAAAAAATATATAATATTTTTTCAAAAACAATGAAATAATCACAAGTAGAAAACGCATGGGAGGGACTTAATATTGTCCCTCACTATACATCAGTAAAGTTATTGACACCTCTACCCACTCGATCGGTAATGTTTAAAAAAAAAAAATAAAAGTTCAAATTAAATCTCATAATTATTTTTTTCTAATTAATCTTATATATTAAATTTTAACTTCTACATTTTTATACGGATATAAGAAAGAAATCTTCGCTATAAAAAGGCAACAGGCATGGTGCTGCTGGATATAGCGAAGGCATTCGATAGTGTGAGACATCTGGGACTAGTTGTAAAACTACTTGAAATGGACCTTCCAACTAATCTCTGTCACTTAATAGCAGAATTTCTCCGCGAACGCACATTCCGAGTCCGAATTGGCAAAACAACATCAAATTGGTATCCAATAAACGCAGGAGTTCCACAGGGAGCGCTACTCTCACCGCCTCTCTACGCTCTTTACACCAGCGACATCCCTCAACTCCAGCATGTAAAGATAGCACAATATGCCGATGATACCGCTCTATACTATACGAATACAAATTTTAAATGTCTCAAACGGAGGCTTGAAGAGGGGGTTAAGATAATTATAAACCATTACAAGAAGAGTAGATTAAAAATTAATCCTGAAAAGAGTGAAATAATACTTTTCACCAAAAAAAGGAAGTACCTAGACACAACATTAAAAGTAGCGAATCAGGAGCACAAGTGGCTTCCTAAAGTTAAATACTTGGGAGCTATTTTAGACAGAAGGGCCAATTGGGCGGCTCATATCCAAAGTATCACTCAAAAAGCACGGTTAGCTGGAAAGGCACTGTGGCCGCTAATCAGGCCTGGGAGCGTGCTGGATCTAGAGGAAAAAATACACCTATACAAGGCAATCATCAGGCCGGGATTGACGTACGCCTGTCCCGCCTGGGTCCACCACATCTCCAAATCCAATGCAGCAAAAATAGAAAGGATACAATCCAAGACACTGCGGAGTATAGCCAATCCTCCCCCTGGAATTGACAACCACGTTATTCGAGTGGGACTCGACATGGGAACAATGAAAGAGCACATGGAAGAAATCACTGCTAGATTCCAAATCAAGGCTCAACAGCACCCGAATCCTTTAATAACGGGCATCTTCGCTCCGTGAACAATTTCTTTTTTTTTGTCGTTAGTTTAGTAATTTATTTTTTATAAAAAATGTAAAAAGAGGTTTTTTTAAAAATTTTTCCTCTTTACAAAATTGGATAGATGTAAGAACTTTTATGAACTGAATAAAATACAATCGATAAAGTTAACAAAAGATAAAACGAAGTCGATACTTAAACATTGTAAATGTCCCAAGCACCTTAGTGTGCAAATTGTACATTTTAAAGTAATAATAAAGAATTTTATATTAAATATTACATTTTTATACGAGGGCTCGCTGGTATAGTGAGCTAGGGTGTCAGCTTCTGCAAAGAAGATCCCAGTTTAAATCCTTGGCGTGCGGAATTTTTCATTAAATAAAAATAATTATTTAATGTAAACAAATCCTCAAGCAAGCCCTAGATTGGAATATAGGATCTTTCCACAATAGCTCTCAGGCAACTCTACGAGGAGAGGGAGTTGCTGTGACATCCCGTCCTGTGGAAGGGACGTAAAGAAGGTTCCCTCTCAGTGATGCATTCTTCGAAAGGAGTAGGCTACACGCCGGTGCTGAGGGAGTCCCATCTCAAACCAGGACATCCTCCATAGCATAGAAGAGGTTGGATATAAGGAGCCGGTTGGAACCAGAAATAAGGATTAGTTCACTAGCTAGAGACGAAAGCAGGAGGAGGAGTTAGAGATAGGAAATGATGTAACTTCACGGGGTGCCGGTAGATGGCTACGGCCAGAGGCCGGTTGGGTTTGAGGTGTGTGTCTTCGTGCACGAAAGCACCTCGGGTAAATAAACGGGGATCCCGATAGGAATTTCAAATAAATAAAAATAAAAATATTTATGTATTCTGTTCATTTGTGTATTCCATGAATGTAAACAAATTCTCAAGCAGGCACTGGATTAGAATAGTAGTAGTAGTAGTAATACTTTTCTTTTCATAATTAAGAAAAAGGCTTGGGTCCGCCGCAGGCTGGCCCGAGCCAGCTGGAGGGGGTCCAGGAGGGCGAAGCCCCCCGGCTAGGCGACGCGGCTAGTATTTAAATAATTCCTCAAAGCCCTTCCACTTATTTCTCATTCACACTTCGGATGTGGTATCGAAACAAAAGTATTGATACCAGTAAAGAGTGATATCCTTTTTAGTGTCCCTATTCACACTCACCCACACAGTCTTTTCGGCAACTTAGGTCATATAAGACTACGTTAACTGTTATAGCCCTCGGGGCTTGGTGTAGAGGTTAGCGTGCTAACCTCGTATATCAAACGTCGCGGGTTCGGACCCCAGGCAGTCCGATGATTTTATTTAAGCCAATTGGATACCAAATGGCTTAAATAAGAATGCCTGGACCCCATATATGTATCTTAAATCAATAACGGTTATCGTAAATGTCTTATATGCCCTGAGTTGCCAAAAAGACAGTGTGAATGAGAAAAAGTGTGAATGTTTAAAAAAAAAAACTGTTATATTTTTTTTTCCCTTTTTCCCCTCGGGCCTTATGAGACAATATCCTTTGGAAACCATGCATTTTTATTTAAGCCATTTGCAGTGGCGTAACTAGCCCTTTGGGGGCGGAGGGGGCGAAGCTCAACTAGGGCGCCGTTTGTTCAAGTTTTAATATACGGTAATTTAAAAGAAAACTATCAATTTTTTGGACAATCTATGGAAAGAATATGATAAAATCACCGTTCCTGGGATATATCTTAGATCCCCTAGGGCGCCAAAGGCTTGATGAGCCTGGGGCGGAGATCATGAAGCAAAAAGTTTACCTCTACTCCTAAAAACTTGTGTAAATATTCAAAAGCCATTTCTGTTTTCTTCTCATATATAAATGTTTTAAATAAATATAATTTGACACGAGAGACCATGCATATGAAACCCGAGTGGCGGTAATTAAAACCGGATCAAAGAATATTCTGACTTTTATGGGATTATTAGTGTTGATCTGAAAACTTTGATTAAACATGATGTTATAATTTTTTTTTTTTTATTTTACTATGTTAGTAAAAGCATCCGTCAGGAACAGTAACAGGGAGGGAGGGTTGGGTGGTGGTTGGGATGAGAGAGAGAGAGAGAGTCGATAGGGGTGATGATAGCGCCGGCGCCGATGCTGCCCTCAGTCGGCGGCTGCTGAATCTAACTACGCATGCTCAATGGACACTGCGCCGCCGCCTCCGCCACCTACTTTTTTTTTTTCTCCTTTTTGGGGGGCGCTTTCTTTCGGGGCGCTGAGCGTTGCGTGTTTTGTGTTTCAGAAGAGTGACGGACGCCGCCCTGGCAAGATCTAAAGCGAGCACCGCCATCTGGAGACACTGCGCCGTCGACGACAGGTCAGTCGAACACCGACCGTAATCACAAACAATCCTTTCATGACATTATCCTTTCTTTTTAAATTTGTATTAACGTTTCGCCATCTCCTTCCTCAGTGTTTGTTGTCTCACCCAACGAGGAAAGAGATAACAAATCTTGAATAGCAAATAAAGTGGGTAAAGTTTTGGAAATTGCCATGCCCTTCGACCAAACACTCAGAAAGGGAATGGAAATTACCGAAACTTCAAAGAAAAAACTTTATTTTTCTTTATGTTTCGTGATCTACCATTCCTTTTCTTATTATTGACTGAGAAAGGAATAGTAAATTTCCGAAACATTTATGATAATAAAAAAAAAAATAAAGTTTTTGTTTCTGAAATTGCAATGCTCTTTTTCACAACCAATAATTACGCTGAGGAAGGGAATTCAACTTCCAGAAACTTGATTTAATAATAAAAAAAAAAATTTAAACTTTTTATTGTATTTTTCCTTTGACTACCCGTCATAGGAGTATATTTTTTATAAAATACAATTTACAAAACAGTAATACAATATATAATATTGTACACAATAAGGGGCTGAATAAGCCCTATGTACATCTTAATTTTAATAAATAAATACATATTAAACAAAACCAACAAAAAAATTTAAACTTAATTCGTTTTTATTTTCGTCAATTATCAATACCCGAGTAAAAATGATTAAAAATGACCGAGGGATACACACGCCTGGACCAGGGACACACATTTTTCTTCTGATCACTGTCGATATACTCTGTGTATCCTTTGGCAGACGTGTGTATCCCTCATTTTTACTCGGGTAGGCATCTCTTATTTTCCTCTCTTATTATTATATCTGACTACACTGAGAAAGAAACAGTAATTTATAGTGAAAAAACTAAACAAATTTAATTTTAATTTGGTTTATTTATTATACATGTTTCGAGCGTTTCTCAGATGAAAAATTACATTGAAGAAGGGAATAAGCAGTTCTCGAAACTTGAGTAGAATTTAACTAGGCTAATAAAAAACTATTAGATTTTTTTTTTATTCGTATGATTTTATTTCTTTGGTTTATTTGTCACAAAGCTACAAAACGTTTTTTTCTTTTATTTTTCGGCATCAGAGGCCATTTGATTGGTAGGCAATTCAATTTAAATATATTTTCCTCACAAGAGACAAGATGCGAACCCCTGACATCTAGGTTTCATTATTTTCCCTATATACTGTAGCATGTACAGTTAGGGACAATATTAAGTCCCACCCATGCGTTTTCTACTTGTAATTATTTCATTGAATATTATATATGGAAACTTTCATGGATCAAACCTAGAATAAAGATTTTCATTTTCTTTTATAAAAACAATGAAATAAGTAGAAAACGCATGGGTGGGATTTAATTATGTCGCTCACTGTACATATATATGTTAATTAAACCAAAGAAAATATAATAAATCTTTGATAAAAGAATTTGATTTTCGGTTTAACTATAGTTTATTTGTAAAAATTACAACGTTTCGGTCGCTCATTTTGTGGCCTTCTTCAGGTACAATTCAGCTATGATTACAAAGGTTGTTACATCTGTGATTGATACAACATAATATTAGCTGATTTATACCTGAAGAAGGGCACAAAATGAGTGACCGAAACGTTGTGATTTTTACAAAAAAAAAAAAAAAAAAAAACAGTTAAACCCGAAAATGAAATTTTTTTATTAAAGATAACAACTGTGAAAGCCTAAACTCCGAAATATTAAATCTTTGGTTTATTCTGCCCTCATTTTTCGGAAAATCTTTGTTCAATTTTTCAGTTGGTCGACGATTAATAGCCTAAATCACATTTAGAGCTCAACATTTACAAAATATGCTAATAAATTTAATATCGTCTTATTTTATTTAAATTTACTTTGTGTTAAATTTACAATATCATAAAATGTATTAAATTTAAATTAAAGGCTCTAGTTAAAATATTAATTTTACTAAAAAAAAAAACCTAGGTTATAGGTTTTAGAAATTTTTTTGACATTTTTACTTTCTCTTACCCTATATATGAAATAAATAGAGAGAAAGTATTGGATTCATGTCAAAAATTCGATGTCGAAATTTTGACGGATATACATTTTTATTTACAATTATACAATACAATTTTATTTACCCATCTTCATATGATACATAAATTTACATGTATTGCCCTATTGACCTACTCTGGGACTTTAACACTTATGAAGGACTGCCCGAATAAAAATGATCGAAGGATCCACACGACCGCATTCGACTGCATAGTGAACCTTTAGGGACACACGCCCGCACACACTTTTTCTTCTAATCACTTTCGATCTACTGTGGGTGTCCCTGGTGTGGACGTGTGTATCCCTCGATCATTTTTAATTTAAAGGGGATAAAATTCACCCGAAACGTCTCGTTCAATTGTATTAAATCGGAGGCTTTTATTTTTGACTGCACCTGCTCCTTCTGCCTTTAGAAAAACAACCACTGACTTCAGTGATTTACATTCTTATTTAAGCCATTTGGTATCTAAATATTGACCGAAACGTCGGCTATAGCAAATCAATAAATAGAAATGCTGCTCATTGGTAAACGATACATGTGAGCATGTATTGTCCCTCACTGTACTATAGATAGATTTAAAAAAAAAAAATAAAAAAATACAAAAAGATTTTCCAGCCAGGAATGGAACCCGATTCATCACAATTGGAATTCTAATCACCTGATGGACTTGTTCCTCCAACCCCGCCCCCCCCCCCCACCATCACAAGCATTGATCATAATAAGTGAAAAAATAAAAAAATAAAAACAAAAAGTGAGTTTATTGAATTTTAGAAGCCCACGTGGTTGTTGGTGCTACCTCATATACCAAACGTCGCGGGTTCGGACCCCAGGCAGTCCGATGATTTTATTTAAGCCATCTGGATACCAGATGGCTTAAATAAAATGCCTGGACCCTAATATATATAAATTCATAAATAACGGTTATCGTAAATGTCTTATATGGCCTGAGCTGCCGAAAGACAGTGTGAATGTGTGTGGAGGGAGTGGAATGAGAAAAAGTGTGAATGTTTTTTTAAAAAAAAAAAAAAGAATTTTAGAATCTTAAAAAAAACGTTTTTTTTTTTTTTTTTTTTAAATAAAATTACGCTATCAGAGTTTTTAATCCTCTAACGTGTGCTTTATTTAATTTTTTTTATTGGTTTTTTTTTTTTCTCTAAAAAAAAAAGTAATCGCCCAAATCTCAATTGAATAGTATAAATATGAATTAAAAAAAAAAAAAAAAAAAGGTTTGTGGTGTTTAAATACAATTTTGAATAAACATGTTTAACATCAGATTGATGGATTTAAAGATAAAAAATAGATAGATTCGTTTAAAGAGAGAAAGAGATAACGTTTATAATGAATTAGGAATTATGATCAGGAGAGAGAGAGGGGGGTGGGAGGGGGGTTGATAAACCTCCTTCTTTATATTCAGTGATTATTTGGAAGGGATTAATAACGATTCATGATTTATTATATATTTGATCCTTCTTAGAAATTTATTTAATTCCTAGCCGTTCCGCCTGCCATCCGATAATTAGACAGACTCCGCTTCCCTGAAACCCGGTCACCGACTCTGGCTCGGGGCCGCCTGCGGCGGACCCTCGCCTTTTCTTAATCAAATGCGGCAATTTTCCAGTGAATTCGATTCAATCAATTAATAATAAAATTACATATCTGCCTTATTAAAAAATCTGGTGTGACTGGTCGCACAGCACACAACTTTCTCTTACCTTCGGTAATCAAAAGTTGTGTACTGTGCTTGTCACACCAGATTTTTTGTGTCGACATGTATTTAGTTTTCTACAGTACGGTACATTCGATTTTCAAGATGTAAAATTTATAAGTATGGCAAAATATTTATTTATATTTTGCTACCATGGCAACCATTTCTCCTATCTTTCCTATGGAGATACAAGAGTAAAGTGGTCTTCAGAAGATTTCAATCACAAAATGAGAATATACATTTTAAAGCGAATCTAAAAAATAATTGATTTTTGAATTTAAAAAAAAATCGTTGGAGCAAATTTAGAGAAAATCGAAAAAAACTGAAAAAGTGCATCTGTAAAGTCCTAGTACTCTTTGGTCGATTTTGTTCAAAAGCTTCGTGTCACGTTCCATGGGGGTACCTAACTTAAATATAAAATTTCAACCTCATAGCTCTTTTCGTTCTTGAGATATTTTGTTCACAGACACACACACAGACAGACCATGTCGCGAAAACCACTTTTTTGGATTCAGGGGATCTCAAAACGTGTATATCCATCAAAATCTCGACATTGAATTTTTGACATGAATCCAATACTTTCTCACTTGAGATATATATATTACATATATACATAGGTAAGAGAAAGTAAAAAAAAAATAAAAATTTAATTATATAAAATTTTTTATTATTTTTCATTTGAGAAATTTAATTATTTAATTAATTTTAATTGTTTAATTAATTTTAATTGATTTTACTTTTTCATTCGGCTTTAATTTTTCAGAAGACATGACATTCAATGCTTTCAAATAGGCAATTTCTGAATTTTCTGGAATTTTTTGCGCCTCCTCTTTTATGAATTTCGGCGGACCCCAGTATTTTTCCTGGACTCTCCATAACGACCTCTATAAGCCTACGTTTCAAATTTCCAACTGGAATTTGGTCAAACAAAACGGGACAGACAGACGCTCATTAGCGAATTATATTAATTAACCTCTTTTCTTTTAATTGTTATTAAACTTCAATAAAATAGAATTTTCAATTTCAACTTATTAATTATTAAATATTATAATTATAATTTCATATAATTAACCCGTTTATTAATTTGAAATAAATTTATTTAATTTATAAATAATAAATGTGGAATTTAATAATAAATAAATAAAATAAATATATAAAATTCAAATTTTATAAATTTTTAAATTAATTTAAAAAATCTGGTGTGACTGGCGCACAGCACACAACTTTCTCTTACCTTCGGTAATCGAAAGTTGTGCACTGTGCTTGTCACACCAGATTTTTTGTGTCGACATGTATTTAGTTTCCTACAGTAGGGTACAATTGAATTCAAGATGTAAAATTTATAAGTATATAAAATATATAAAAATATTTATATTTTGATACCATGGCAACCATTTCTCCTATCTTTTCTATGGAGTACAAGAGTAAAGTGGTCTTCAGAAGATTTCAATCACAAAATGAGAATATACATTTTATAGAGAATCTAAAAAATAATTGATTTTTGAATTTTAAAAAAAATCGTTGGAGCAAATTTTGAGAAAATCGAAAAAAACTGAAAAAGTGAATCAGTAAAGTACTAGTACTTTTTGGTCGATTTTGTTCAAAAGCTTCGTGTCACGTCCCAAGGGGGTGCCTAACTTAAATATAAAATTTCAACTTCCTAGCTCTTTTCGTTCTTGAGATATTTTGTTCACAGACACACAGACAGACAGACACACAGACAGACACACAGACAGACAGACCATGTCGCGAAAACCACTTTTTTGGATTCAGGGGACCTCAAAACGTGAAGATCCATCAAAATCTCGACATCGAATTTTTGACATGAATCCAATACTTTCTCTCTCTATATATATTACATATATACATAGGTAAGAGAAAGTAAAAATGGGCCAATTTAACAATTTAAATTCAAACTCTAATCTCGACAGGCTGTTTAATAAACATAAGGCAAAATTTCTCGGAATATTTTGTCCTTTGATGATTGTTGAAAATTCGTTCTGTTTCGATTGGCGAATAAAATTTTCAACAATAACATTTTAATTGTATATTGTTTCGAGATCTATATCTATACTTTTATACAGGGTGTCCGGTAAAGAATGGATAACCTTGAAATGTCTTATAGTATAACTTATGGCCGTTCAGAAAAAAAATTGAAAAAAATATATCATAAGTAGTACCTAAGATATGATTTTTTTAAAAGAAAGGTCTAATTTTTTTACCTTGTTTTACTTTATGAACACTACGATCAGAAATGAATGGATTCCATCGGTTTTTTGTTATTTTATTATTATACACGAACTATGCTAATAGATAAACAGTGAATAGTATGACTAGCTATTGCACTTTTTTATTAAAAAATTAGCAAATTAAAATAATTAAAATCAGTGTTAAAACGACCACCTGGCTATTTTATTGGAATTTGCTAATTTTTTAATAAAAAAGTGCAATAGCTAGTCATACTATTCACTGTTTATCTATTAGCATAGTTCGTGTATAATAATAAAATAACAAAAAACCGATGGAATCCATTCATTTCTGATCGTAGTGTTCATAAAAGTAAAACAAGGTAAAAAAATTAGACCTTTCTTTTAAAAAAATCATATCTTAGGTACTACTTATGATATATTTTTTTCAATTTTTTTCTGAACGGCCATAAGTTATACTATAAGACATTTCAAGGTTATCCATTCTTTACCGGACACCCTGTATAAAAGACAAAGTCTGTCTGTCTGTCTGTTTGTAACGCATACACTCCGAAACTACTGGGCCGATTTTCATTGAGTTTTTTTTTTTTTATTATGTATAAAATTTTCCGGGGGTGCTTTTAGGCTATCATTATATCATATTAGGGGTAGGGAACCCCCCTTATCAGGGGTTCACAAATCTCCCATAGGAAAGCATTAGAAAACAGATTCTAACTCGATTTACGAAAAATACAGGTATATTAATCACATCTTTAAAATGAAAAAAATAAAAACTCTTCCTCCTCCTAAAATTCGACATTTCAAAATGTTTTTCCTCTCTACTCCCCATTGGCGTCATTTCAACTTTTTCTTGGGGGGGGGGGGGGGGCAAACATTTTTTCTCTTAAAATTTACTTACAAATACGTACTCAAATTTGGCCAAAATATATTTAATTTAATTAATTGTTTATTTTTGTACTGTTTATATATACTCGTAGATATTTTTTGAAATACAGTATTTTATTTAAAATAATACAAAATTTTATAAAAATCAGAGCCCTTGGGGGGAGGGGGAGGGCAAATGACCCCCCTCCCCAAATGCGCCACTGCTACTCCCCCTTTTGATTTTAATATTTTTTCATAAAAACTAAATTCACGCTTCTCTAGGATGTAAATAATTGAAAAATGGTATTCCAGACCTCAGAAAATTCTATCGGCCCCCCTAAAATTTATTTTCTACTCTCTTTTGTTATTCTATATTTTTATATTTTGATGCAAAATTAATTAAAATAAATTTATCTGGACCGCTCTTAGTCATATCTCGCCAGGGCTCAGGACTTAGCGGGCTAGAGTTGCCGAAGGCAAAGCTATAAGTATTCAATATACCTTGATTCGGACTTTAATTGAGTCATAGATATAGATAGATATAGGTATAGGGGTTGGATAGCGCACCAATTCCCTTAAACGCTGGAGATCCTGGGTTCGATTCCCGGGGCGCTTGGCTCACAAGCAAAAAGCATACTCCAGAGGTGTTTTTCGGTGTGTGGGGGAGGGGGAAGGGGCGTAGTCTGGTGTGACTGGTCACACAGCAGACAACTTTCGGTTGAATTCTCTAAAGCAGCTGCTCCCAATCTTTTTTGATGTGCGGCCCACTTTTGCCATAAAAAACCCCTGAGGCTTGGCCTATATAAATTTTATTCCGCGGACCACAAGTGGACCGCAGCCCACGGGTTGTGGACCGCTACTCTAAAGCGTGACTGACAGACCGACATCATATTTATATATTTGATTATCTTTATTTCCAATTAGTCAGAGTAATCACAATTTTATTAATTTAAATATTATTCTTTGATCTCGCCAATACTAAAAAAAAAGCCGATCATTTTTTCGTTGGCCTCTTGAATGACGGACGGCTTAATTAACAAATTATATAAAACGTTATATTTATTGATCTCTTCATCCAACGCAGCCCAGAGAGAGAGAGAGAAGAGTATTCGTCCAAATTTAAATATAATTACATTTACATTTAATTAAAATATAAAGAAATGCAATTCCCTATACACTCAACCCCCCCCCCCCCCCCCTCCCCCACCCCCCTCTCGGAATTTCATTTGGATTAATTTAATTTTTTTATTTTTATTTTATTCTCTCAGGCTTGTTGGTGCTGACTGGCTAGCTACAGGGAGGGCAACCAACCAACCAGCTTTTATAATTATAAATTTCTTTTTACTTTCTCGTATAGAGAAAGTATTGTAATCGTAAAAAAATTCGACTTCGAGATTTTGATGTGTCTCCACGTTTTAGACCTCCCTGAGTCCAAAAAAACAATTTTGGACATTATGTCTGTGTGTGGGTGTGAACACGATTGCTTAAAAACAAAAAGCAGCTAGATCGATGAAATTTGGTATATGCTCCTTACACCAAAATTGTAGACTTCTATCAACTTTTGGAGTAAATACGTCACTTGGAAGTAGAACTTTACCTAATAAGTTTTTTCAAAAATTTCGAAATTTTCAATTTCTTTGTTATATTATGATAAAATACTCTATTTTAAAAAGTTTTTATTCTTTGACAATTTTTCGAAAAATGAATAGTTTTTGAAATAATCACAGAAGAAAACGATATTTTTCGTTAATTTTGAAAAAAAAAAAAAAAATCAAAACAAAATCATACAGGTGTCATTAAAAAACATGTAAATATAAACAAATGAATTTGTGAAACAAAAGAGAAAGTAAAAAAACTGTGACTGGTCGCACAGCACACAACTTTCTCTTACCTTCAGTAATCGAAAGTTGTGTACTGTGCTTGTCACACCAGATTTTTCGTGTCGACATATATTTAGTTTCCGACAGTACGGTACATTCGATTTTCAAGATGTAAAATTTATAAGTGTGGGAAAATATTTATATTTTGATACCATGGCAACCATTTCTCCTATCTTTTCTATGGAGTACAAGAGGAAAGTGCTCTTCAGAAGATTTCAATGACAAAATGAAAATATACATTTTAAAGAGCATTTAAAAAATAGTTGATTCATGAATTAAAAAAAAAATCGTTGGAACAAATTTAGAGAAAATCGAAAAAAACTGAAAAAGTGCATCAGTAAAGTACTAGTACTCTTTGGTCGATTTTGTTCAAAAGCTTCGTGTCACGTCTCATGGGGGTGCCTAACTTAAATATAAAATTTCAACCTCCTAGCTCTTTTCGTTCTTGAGATATTTTGTTCACAGACAAACCATGTCGCGAAAACCACTTTTTTGGATTCAGGGGACCTCACAACGTGAAGATCCATCAAAATCTCGACATCGAATTTTTGACATTAATCCAATACTTTCTCTCTCTATATATATTAACATATATATAGAGGTAAGAGAATGTAAAAATATTGTAACAAGCTTGGCAGACAGTCAGACATACAGACGGATATATTAAAATTAAACGATATAATTTCCTAGAAGATAACCGAGGGAAGAATATTGCACTCTTTTCTCTTTTTTTCAGAGCCCTTTAGAGCCCCTGTACGGCATTTAGAGAGCTCTTATTATTTATTTCGCCAAATTCTAACAACTATTTCTATAAAATTAAACACTAAACAAATTTGATTAAAGTCACAATTTAATAAAAAAATTTTGAAATTATAAAAATCTTCAAAATAAATCTTTTATTAGAAATTTTAATAAATTTAGTGAAATTTCTTTCTGATCAAAATAAATATTTCTAATAAAAAATTCATTCTCTGAAATCTTTTTTATATAGGCCCAACATTTATTATTTACTAATTTTTGAAACCCAATAGATTATATTCTAAATATATATTGGGTGCATTAAATAAATAAATAAATATTTCTTAGCTTTTGCTTTGGCCCTAGCGCTTCATGCACTAAGAATTCAATTTCCATTCAAAGTTGTCGAATATTATACAGTGCGTTAAGATAGTTAAACCAAGACATCCTATCCTCCCTAGCATAGACCGGTTGGAACCAAAAATATACAGGGTAAGAGAAAGTAATAAGTTAGGAGAGGACGGGAGCCTTCCCGGGACACAGCAGCCAGATAAAATAAAAAACGTTATATTCTGAAATGCAAGTGGTCAAGTTAACTAAGAATCTATGGGAAACTAAATATATCTCAAAAGCCATCTGGATACCAAATGGATTAAATAAAAATGCCTGGACCCTAATATATATAAATTCATAAATAACGGTTATCGTAAATGTCTTATATGGCCTGAGCTGCCGAAAAGACAGTGTGAATGTGTGTGTGAGTGTGAGTGTGAATGAGAAAAAAGTGTGAATGTTTAAAAAAAAAAAAAAAAAATATATCTCAAATCAAAAAATCTGGTGTGACAAGCACAGTACACTTTCCAAAGGGAATATCTATACACTGTATCATTACTAGAGTTCGCTCGTATCACTTTTTATTAATTTAAATGTTATTAAAAAAAAAATAATTCAATCACTAATAGAGTTCTACTCTTCTACACATAGGGTATCAAAATTTTCATTAATTAAATGTGAAAAATTTAATAAAAAAAAAAAATAAAATAAAAAATGTAAATAATATCGGATAATTATATTACTTTGGTAATGGGAATAAAAAAAAAAAAACTGCAAACCAATTCATGTAATATGAGAGAGCGAGTGAGTGAGTGAGTGGTGATTGGCAATTAACAAATCCACTTTAATTGATTGAATTAAACTAACGTTATTTTTTTATTGCGTTAATTTAGTGCAATTTTTTTTTTTTTTCATTCATTATTTAAAGAGAAATGATAATTTAATTTTTTGTACAAGCTGGAATGCCTGCTTTAGGACAGTCTTTAATTTCTAGTTTCATTTTTACTTTTTTTTTTTAAAAAAAACATTCACACTTTTTTCTCATTCACACTCACACTCACACACACATTCACACTGTCTTTTCGGCAGCTCAGGCCATATAAGACATTTACGATAACCGTTATTTATGAATTTATATATATTAGGGTCCAGGCATTTTTATTTAAGCCATCTGGTATCCAGATGGCTTAAATAAAATCATCGGACTGCCTGGGGTCCGAACCCGCGACGTTTGGTATATGAGGTTAGCACGCTAACCTCTACACCACGCCCCGTGGGCCATTTTTACTTATTCCTTTCTTTTTTTTTTTACTTCTTTGTTAGGCACTCCCCTGAGGCGTGAAAATAAGCTTTTGTTCAAAATCGGATAAAGAATACTAGTACTTTAATGATGTACTTTTTCAGTTTTTTTCTATTTTCCTAAAATTTGCTTTAACGATTTTGATTAAAATTCAAAAATCAATTATCTTTTCAATGCTATTTAAAATGTATATTCCCATTTTGTGCTCAAAATTGTTTGAAGGTCACCTTACTCTTGGACTTCATAGGAAAGATAGGAGTTATTATTAGGAGAATTTTTAATTATAGACCACATTTTTGTATTAAATATTTATTAAAAATATATAAATACTGTACAACGTAGAGTTCACTTGAGTCGGAATAAGCAGTTGAAACGTTGTACAGTATTTATATATTTTTAATAAATATTTAATACAAAAATGTGGTCTATAATTAAAAATTCTCCTAATAATAATATTTCAAACCACAAAAGCTTTAATAAACACAAAGATAGGAGTGGTAACAAAATATAAATACAGTAGAGTCCCGTTAATCCGAACTAATTGGGACCGAGGGTCGTTCGGATTATCGGGAAGTTCGGATTAACCGGAATTGTAAACTTGAATTAGTTAATTTTGATAATCAAGTCGTATTTATAACGTTGTAAACCGTTCATGTTAGTTGTAAATGCTTATACTATTTCTCTATTTTTTATAATTCGTATTTTTTAATAAAATAAAGTTCCTTTAATCTCTAATTTTCATTTATATTCCTCTTAAAAAAAAAAAAAAAATCGTACTCAAAAAGAGTTCGGATTAACCGGACAGTTCGGATTACCGGGACTCTACTGTATTGTCTTATGTTTATAAATTTGACATCTTGAATTCCAATTTATTGGTGGAAATTAAATATATCTCGGCACAAAAAGTCTGGTGTGACAAGCACAGTACACAACTTTCTTCTACCAAAGGTAAGAGAAAGTTGTGTGCTGTGCGACTAGTCACACCAAATTTTTAGATTAAAATTCATATAAATCAATTATTATTTAGATCCCTTTTTAAAAAGTATATCAGAAATATTTTGTGAAAATTGTTTGAATCACACTTTGATGATGTAATTCAGTTTTTTTTTTTTCAAATTCATTTTTCGGCTCTTCCTTCCATAGAGCCAATGTTAAATCGCTATGGGGATTTGCATGTTAATTTCGATTCACAAGGGGATCGATCCCCTTTGGAACTTTTTACACATTAAAAAATATTTTTTTCCAATTCTTATTAAATTTTGTATTTATTTAGGATTCTCTATTGTTGAAGTGAAATCTCATCCAAAAACATCGGAGATGCCTCGCATTATTTTTTGGGGAGGGTCGAGATGAAATCGAACAAATGCGCCTCGCTTTTCTGAGTTTTATAAAAGCGAGGATATATGAAAGAAATAAAATTCTGTAGAAGTTTTATTTAAGTGATTTTTCTCGAAAAGCGAGGCGCATTTTTTTGATTTTTTTGTAATTTTGTAAATCAGTATGATTCGAGAAATATTCCTGGTTATGTATTGAGCATTGTTCACACCTTGGATATACTCAAGTATGAGTAAACCTAATTGTAACAGTACACTGTAAACACACACAAAATTTTGTATTTGTTTGTATAATGGACAAAATAGTCCGTACAAGAGAAATAAATAAAAAAATAAATAAATAAATTTTACCTCGACTCTGGGCAAAAATAATGCGAGGCATCTCCGATGTTTTTGACTGACAAGTGAGATAAATATATTAAATATTTACTGAGAATCTCCTAAGCACGAGTTATAGAGTTTTTAAAAAGTCCAAGTTTCAGAAATGATTAATCGATTCCGAGAATCGAAAAATCAACTTTTCGAGAGCCTTTTCCATCTCTAATCTTGCTATATCCGTTTTTAAGCAATTGTGTTCACAAACACACGCGCATAATTCTATAAACTTACTTTCTCTTACCTCTATATATACAGTATGTTATATATATAGAGAGAAAGTATTGGATTCATGTCAAAAATTCGATGTCGAGATTTTGAGGGATCTTCACGTTTTGAGGTCCCCTGAATCCAAAAAAGTGGTTTTCGAGACATGGTCTGTCTGTGCTGTGTGTGTGAACAAAACTAATCAAGAACGAAAAGAGCTAGGAGGTTGAAATTTTATATTTAAGTTAAACACCTCCCGGGAGCTTGAAAATAAGATTTTGATCAAAATCGCCCAAAGAGTACTAATACTTTACTGATGCACTTTTTCAGTTTTTTTCGATTTTCTCATAATTCGCTCCAACGATTTTTTTTTTAAATTCAAAAATCAATTATTTTTTAGATTTTCTTTAAAATGTATATTCTCATTTAGCCATTGAAATCTTCTGAAGTCCACTTTACTCTTGTACTCCATAGGAAAGAAAGGAGAAATGGTTGCCATGGTAACAGAATATAAATACATCTTTCCCTTTATCAAGAGTCGCGGGAGCGACTCGTCGCCGAGCATGTGAAAAGCAAAAGAAAGCAAAGAAACTCTTAATACTACCATTTAGTTGATATTCCAATAGATGCCAATGGCCCATTGCATTTAGATGGACGAGTCGTCCCTAGACTATATTATCAAGAATGATTTTAAATCCTTAATAAAAGATAGGGACGTGAAAAAATTTTTTTGAGAAACTTTTCTCTTTCTGGGCGAATATCTCAAAAAGGTTTTAAGATATCGGAGCCAAATTTTTTTTATATTAAACTAGAATAAATAAGGATTATTTTGAGCACAAATTCAAAAAAAAATTCCAGTCCCAAAAAGAATGGCAGAGGCTCAAAGTTGAGATTTTGCCGATTTCGGAAGGTCAAAAGTTAGTCTCTTATTTTTCCTTTTTTTTTTTTTTTTTTTTTTTCTTTTTTTCTTTTTTTTTTCATTCTTTTCTTCAATTTTCAAATTTTTAGACAAAGCTACAGGTTTCCCTGCTGGACCGATTTGGATGAAATTTAAAATACAAATAGATACTATCAAAAACCCGATACCTTTGATATAAAATTTCATTTTGGATCAAAAGTGACTTTTTGAGAGGTATTCAAAATTTCAAATTTGTCCTATCTTTAACATGGCCAAAAGACAATTCTAACTATTTTGCTCACTGATGACGTCATCTATGAACATATCTATTAATATTAGTAATTTTCATCCCTAATGGAATAAAAAATTTTAGGATAGATCCCTTCAGATAGAAATACAATAGATTAACGTGATAAGAAGTGCTACCAACATAACAAAAATAAAAAACCTAAAATTTTATAAAATTTGGTGAAATCCTATCTTTATCGTTTCGAATGGATACCAAATGATGTATTTACATTCTACTAACATAACAAAAATAAAAATCCTAAAATTTTATAAAATTTGGTGAAATCCTATGTTTATCGTTTTGAATGGATACCAAATGATGTATTTACATTCTACCAACATAAAAAAAATAAAAATCCTAAAATTTTATAAAATTTGGTGAAATCCTATCTTTATCGTTTCGAATGGATACCAAATGATGTATTTACATTCTACTAACATAAAAAAAATAAAAATCCTAAAATTTTATAAAATTTGGTGAAATCCTATGTTTATCGTTTTGAATGGATACCAAACGATGTATTTACATTCTACCAACATAACAAAAATAAAAAACCTAAAATTTTATAAAATTTAGGGAAATCCTATGTTTATCGTTTTGAATGGATACTAAACGATGTATTTACATTCTACCAACATAACAAAAATAAAAATCCTAAAATTTTATAAAATTTGGTGAAATCCTATGTTTATCGTTTTGAATGGATACCAAACGATGTATTTACATTCTACCAACATAACAAAAATAAAAAACCTAAAATTTTATAAAATTTGGTGAAATCCTATGTTTATCGTTTTGAATGGATACCAAACGATGTATTTACATTCTACCAACATAACAAAAATAAAAATCCTAAAATTTTTATAAAATTTAGGTGAAATCCTATGTTTATCGTTTTGAATGGATACCAAACGATGTATTTACATTCTACCAACATAACAAAAATAAAAAACCTAAAATTTTTATGAAATTTGGGGAAATCCTATGTTTATCGTTTTGAATGGATACCAAACGATGTATTTACATTCTACCAACATAACAAAAATAAAAAACCTAAAATTTTATAAAATTTGGTGAAATCCTATGTTTATCGTTTTGAATAGATACCAAACGATGTATTTACATCCTACTAACATAACAAAAATAAAAAACCTAAAATTTTATAAAATTTGGTGAAATCCTATGTTTATCGTTTTGAATTAATACCAAATGATGTATTTATTTTTTACTGTTTGGAATGCATATTAAAATATCTATTCATGGGATAACTTAATATTTAATAAACAAAAATTATTAAATAATATTTAAATGCAATATTTCACAAAAAGAAGTGAAATCTCAGCCAAAAACATCGGAGATGCAAAAAGGGGCGCCTCGCATTATTTTTGCCCAGCGTCGAGGTGAAATCAAAAAAATGCGCCTCGCTTTTCTGATTTATATAAAAGCGAGGATATATGAAACAAATAAAATTCTGTAGGGGTTTTTATTTAAGTGAAAATATTTCCTCGCTTTTATATAAATCAGAAAAGCGAGGCGCATTTTTTTGATTTCACCTCGACGCTGGGCAAAAATAATGCGAGGCGCCCCTTTTTGCATCTCCGATGTTTTTGGCTGAGATA
>JAKCPI010020342.1:0-24172 GCA_023213315.1 Euborellia annulipes | reverse complement strand
AAGTTTGTTCAAAGAATTTTTTTTAAAGATTACAGAAAAGAAAATAAGTGGGTCCCGCTGCAGATAGGATAAATATTTATTTTTACTTTCTCTTACTCTATATATGAAATATATAGAGAGAGAAAGTAATGCGATCATGTCAAAAATTCGATGTCGAGATTTTGATGGATATACACGTCTTGAAGTCCCCTGAATCCAAAAAGTGGTTTTCGCAACATGTTCTGTCTGTCTGTCTGTGTGTGTTCAATAAAAGAAAGTTGTTATGCTGTACGACAGTCACACCAGATTTTTCTATTAGTCTACATACTTAATTTACTCATAAAATCGTCTATTTTCAGTTCATTCTCACTGCAATGAATAATAATCAAATCATTAACCCCCTCTCCTTTATTAAATAAGGTTATTGTGGTAATAAACGCAGGCGATATTTTCTCCAATTTTTGATAAAAATTAATCAATAAGAATGCATAGATGCTCTTTTCTCTTTCTAGATATTTCATGCTTTGTAATTTCTTTCTTATTTTATTCGTAAATATTGTTTTAATTATTCAAATGGTTTTATATCGTATTTCCTTCTTGAAATTCCATGCTAATTTCTTTTGGGAATGTAATCTCCTTTCTTCCTTTTAACATTAATTAACGGAGAGGATCTATTTTTTGTTCCTCTGAACAAGAATACTCCGGGGATTATTTATTTAAAATTAGGATCTATGAAGTAGTCACCACACCAAGATATTTATAAGGTGTTTCTTTTCTTTTCGTTCTTCATCCATCTTTGGAAATTTTAAGTGTTTAAAAGCTTTTTAAATTAAATATTCTTTTTACCATATATTAAGTATAATACCTATATATTATTATATACCATCTTAAAGATAAATTTTTCTTCGTCAATTCTTTTCTTCGCTACAATGCAGGATAAAGAAAGGATTTCTTGGATTTTTGACCTTTTTTTGCATAGAAAAATAAAATGAGATGCTGTCTTGGTTTTTCTTCTTTTTTGAGTCAACATTTTGACACTGGTTCTCTACCCCTTTGAAATCACAATAATCCTCCGAAAAAGGGCCGTACCTCTCAGATTCAGTAAAATTTCTACAGAAATAATATATCATCTTATTTTTTTAAATCTTTAGAACTACAAACTCAATTCTGAGTCTTACCATTCATTTCAAAAATGATATTACAAGAATTTATACGAGAGCTATTCAGAATGCAAGTACCATTTTGGAAAAAAAAAGTAAAAAAAAATATTTTTGAAGTCAATTTTATTGTTACAAGAAAATACATTACGCAAGTTCTTTGGATCTGACGATGAGACCAAAAAAATACTGTGGAATCGTGGCTATTGATACTAGCGGGAATTTGCAGCTGGTTTACAAAAACTGGTCTCCCGCAAAGACAAGTGTTTGAACATTGGCAGAAACAATGTTGAAAACAGTTTAAGAGATGTATTTTCATGTAAAAATAAAATTGGCTTCAAAAACATTTTTTTTACTTTTTTTATTTTTTTTCAAAACGGGCCTTACTTTCCCGATAGCCCTCGTATTTCTAGGACTGAAATGATCCGGTTTTTAAAGAGATATAATTTGCAAATTAAGAAAAATAAATAAATAATCTTCCTTTGAACATTTATACTCAAGCAGGCACTGGATTGGAATGGAATAAAATAATTTTCTTTTCATAATTAAGAAGATGAGGCGAGGGTCCGCAGCAGGCGGGCCCGAGCCAGCTGAGGGAGGTCCAGGGGGCGAAGTCCCCCTGTCTAGACGTGAAGCTTCTCATAATTAAGAAAAGGCTATTTATTTAAATTTATTGATGAACCTTGTGCCGTTTTTCAACAATGAAATTTCTTGAATGACTCCTGAATGTGATTGATATATTAAATGAACTAAATAAATGCTAGAAAAAAAAAGATTTTTTTTCTTCTATAAAATCTTCTAAAAATTACTAATTGAATGATTGATTCCTTATAGAAAATAATATAGTAGTCGGGAGTCTTTTATTGGTACAAATTGCTCTATTTAAATTAAGTAGCAAAAATTTTTCCAATTCAAATTAACTTAAATCATGACTTTTGTTTTAACGTATTACGAATTACTCTCTATAAATGGAAAATAATGGCAAAACCATAATTAAAACGATAGCTCTTTTAATCTCGGCTATTAGATTCTTCCCTTTCTCATTCCATTTGTATCGATAACTTGAAAATAAAAGGAATTTACCGAGCAGATTGCCTAGGTGTTAGTGAATACTTAGCCAGCTTGCAAATAATTGAAAGGTTCTGCACGTGTTGGTGAGGATTTGCGCAAAACGATCGGCATTTCTCTCTCAACGCCCCTGAGGGCTTTTGTCGTTGGAATGTCCACTCAAATTGACAATCCCTCGGGACGGCCTTCCTGGGGACTCACCAAAAGAGAATTTATATTGGAATATATTTTAAATAATAGAAAAAAAAATGAAATGTCAACGTTCTAAACAAAATAGAAACCGCTAAAACAATTTATAGCCTTTATTTTTTCTTTTTCTTTAAATATATATTATTTTTACATTTCAACTCACTTTGTGATATAGGGGTTGCGATGTCGGCCATGCTTGTTTCCGGATTATATACTTTTATTTGTTTTTTAAAATAATTCATTATATTCCTCATACAATCATCATTTAAGTAAATTAAACTACTTCTGAATTGTGCACTTAAAATCTCATTGAACAAGCATTATATTTTAGTAATTTTTCTCATGCTGAGAATTATAAAAGGGACTAATTATTCTTGGATATCCGGATCTGGTGGGAAGGGGATGGTATTTAAAAAAATATTTTCTCAAAGGATAGTCTACATGCTATTTAATAATGAGTCTTACCTCCTCTCATACTAGTGCAAGGAGCAGGAACAAGCATAAATAAAAGGCTTGAGTCGGGGACGATAAGGAGAAAAAAACCAGCTTCTTTTTTTCTCTATCACCTCATCAATTTATTTGCAAATATTTCGGCTTCTATACAGGTGCCATCTTCAGTTCATTTATTTATTTATTTTTGAGAGAGATTGTCAAATTTATGAATAATTGAGAAAAAATTGAGCGCATGGGCTTAATTTTTTAAATGCACTGAAGATGGCCCTGTATACCGAAATATTTGCAAATAAATTGAAATGGCGAGAGAGGAAAAGGAAGCTGGTTTTTTCTTCTTATCGTCCCAATCTACGATTCTCAGCTATACACGTTTACTGAATTTATTGAGACGTTTCGGGCCAAATTTATTGTCCCATCTTCGGTCAATCAACTTTGTTTAAGTTTCCGGAGATAATCTTAGGACACAATATACTGTATAGATGAAGATCTGTAGCTTTAGGCTTTCCTGACTTCATCACCAATATACGGTTTGTATATTTGTATCATCCGTAAAAATGAATCGGTACAGTTCTCTCTTGCTTATTTAATAATTAAGCTATATCCCCCCTTTTTTTCCCCTTAAACCCCTTAAAAAACCAAAAAATAACCCAGAGGTAACACTTAAGAAAAATCACTGGCAAAAAAACTATTTCTTTGATCCATATTCTAAAGTTTTAATTTAAAAATTATTTATTTCACTCTCTTTTATTTTATTATTATATAGTTCGTTTTGATATTTAGAGAATTTTGAATATTCTATAAAACGATATCCCCAATAATTGTATCGAACAATCGTCTATTTATCAATTTCTCTTTGTAATCTAATTCTAAAGGTAAAAGACTCAATTAATGCAATGTAATACATTTTCTATTTCAATCCGAATCATTTTAATTCTCATTGAAATCGTATATTATAAGTGTTATTTATCCAAGTAAGTTCCAAAAAGAGAAATATGATTTTCAAAGGATTCTGTTAAATGATATTTTAGTTTCCCTTTGAATTTAATCTTTATAATTATATATTATTCTACATGTATATAAATCGTATCTAATATTTTGAGCTTTGCTAATTAAATTGGATGGAAATTATTGCTACTGTCCCTTAGAGCAGAGGAAAAATACTTCACGATTTAATAGTCGCTTCTCGTCTTGAGCGATAAAATTTATTATATTAAAAATAATATTAAAAAGACCGATGAACAGCAATAAAATGATATTAAGAAGAGAGGGGTTTCCCTTCAATTCCAAAACGACAGACAATACATACAATAACTAGAAACTCCGAGAATTGGCAAAATTTTGTTATTTTTCCTTTTTAAACAGATATGTAAATTATCTCTCTTAAGCCTTCAAATAGTACCCCGGAAAAAAGTTCTTCAACGTTTAGGGAATCGCTTCCATCGAAAATAATTGTCACAGAGTTGATGGATAATTTTATAATGTAATACATAATTATCGATTATCTACAATATGTACATTGTGTATAATATGTAGCAGATTTAACAGTTGTATGATGTACTATTATATAGTGACAGGCTGTGCACACCTCAACAGCTGTTGTATACAAACATAATAGTACCTATCACAACTGTTAAATCTGATACATATTATACTCAATTTGCTTATTGTTGACAATAGTTAATTGTGTATACATTATCAAATTATCCATCGAATCTGTGACAATGAATTCGACCTGTAAATGGGAGCGACGCGTTCTTGAAACTTCAAGGAAATAATTTAAATATTTATTTACTTTCTCTTCCCATGTTTATAAATTTTACATATTGAATTTTAATATATCGGCGGAAACTAAATATAAATATATATCGACATGAAAAATCTGGTGTAACAAGCACAGAACACAACTTTCGATTACTGAAGGTAAGAGAAAGTTGGGTGCTGTGCGATAGTCACACCAGGTTTTTCTTTCTGCAGACAAGGCAGCTCAAAGCGATCCTTATTCAATCATCTCCACAGCCAAAATATTCTTCATTATATTATTAGAAAATTATTAGAAATAAATCTCCACCGATACTTGCTTTGTGTTAGTAAAAGAAAATTAAATTGAATATTTAAATTACATTCCATTACATAAAGTCTCTGATTGTTATAAATATCTATTAAACGTGTAATTTCTGGCTGGATGCCTGGGTCGCATGATGGGAGCGGTATTTTTCGAATTAACTTCATTATTAGACCATTTGAACACATTTCACATTGTACAATTTAGATGAAAAGGCCTGTTTCTGGCCCAGATGTGCACTGTGATATCAGTGAATACCAAGTAGATTTTATGGTGTTCAAAATATTAAAAAATGATTTACTGCAGGTTGCAGCCCCAGGAGATTTAACCCTTCTCTCGGACATTTAAAATATCATTATAATAATTTTATAAAAAAATAATAATAATAATTTCTTAAATATTGGCTTATTTACATACATCTGGTTATAATCCTCTTCTTAAAAAGGATTACAATGGCGTTTAAAATTTAATCCCTCTAGATTACAAAATGATACGCCTTATAGTATGTATAAGTTTGTTCTAAATTACCCTTTCCTCTTATAAAATCTTACCCACAGTTAAAGTTAAAATTTTATAACATCCTGCTAGATTTTTGACCTAACCCGATCCGAAATTTCTTAGTGGCAAAAAAAAAAAAAAAAAATCTTTTCCAAATGATTCGGTTTATGGAGAATGTCGCGTCGGAAAACATCAGATTAGTAAGATGGTCGTCGTCGCGACTTGAAGAGGACATTTTATTATAGCATAGAATTCACCCTAAAAACGTTTTATTCTTGTAACGTAAAACAACTTAAACTTGTCCATTAATAAATTACGCATCTCACAAGTTCCGTTTCTAATCTATGTATTGAAATGATTTGTTATTGAATAAGCCATTAGTAAGGAGGCAAATCAAAATCAAGATAATTCCAAGTTAGTTGCTGCTATTGATCTTGTCAGGATTTAAGTTACGATACTGCTGTGGTTTTGTTTTAGAATCGACTGTTAATTTATCTAAAAGCTATATTCCATCTAACCTCTAACGACCCTTCACTGCTTAAAGTTGGTTATAATAAATTTTGTTGATGAAACTATATTAAATAAATAGGTTTTACTTTTATTGGTTCTTAAATATTTAAAACAAATTGATTATCACTTCTGAGATTTAATATTTTTGAAGTATAAACAAATTCTGGGTCAATTAATCGTCGAAAAATCTATTATGTTTGGAGAAAGTAAAAACAAAGCAATTTTCGCTTGGTTTTATTTATATTTGAAAGGCAAAGAAATAATCCAGATTAGTTTTTATTAAGCCTGATTTAATAAATTTTTTTTGCTAACCAAATGATGTAAGGTCAATTCTATCATGAAAAAAAATTTTTTAAACTAACGTTTTGGTTGAAACCATCATCGGAGCTACAACATGAAATTTATTAGATAAAACGAATAAGTGAATATTTTACAGTCATAAACTGCATTTGCTTCTATATTTCTTCATCTTTGTATAGAACAAGTCGCATTAGGCTAAAAGAGAATAAGCCTAGATGAAAAATAATTTTTTGTTTAAGGTCTTTTTCGGCATCTAAGGCCGATCTTTTAATTTTAGTTAAAAACATTTCATTTTAAATAAATTATTTATCTTTCTTTTGATCATAAGAAAAACGCCTTATTTCAAAGTCTGATTCGACAATAGTTATATGTAACAGATTTAATAAAATCGCTGGTTATTTTTAGTTGATTGAAATAGGAAATGATCTGATCTTCTTTCCGGAGATTAACACCTCCTGGGTCAGCCGATTCTCCATTCCTGTCCTCTCTGCTCTTCCTTTTAATTTAACCACTTAATCAAAACATTAATAAATAATAAAAAGTCTGGTGTGACTGGTCGCACAGCACACTGCTTTCTCTTATTTTTGGTAAGAGAAAGTTGTGTCTGTGCTTGACACACCAGATTTTTTGTGACGTCTTATATTTAGTTTCCGAGACGGTACATTTTAATTCAAGATGTAAAGTTTATAAACATGGAAAAATATTTATATTCTGTTACCATAACAACAATTTCTCCTATCTTTCCTATGAAGTACTAGAGTAAAGTGTGCTTCAAAAGATTTCAAGGGCAAAATGAGAATATACATTTTAAAGAGCATCTACAAAATTGATTTATTAATTTTAAACAAAAATGTTAGAGCTAATTTAGAGAAAATTAAAAAAAAAAAAAAAGTACATCAGTAAAGTACTAGTACTTTTTGGCCGATTTTGTTACGCCTTAGGCGGGTGACTAACTTGAATATAAAATTTCAACCTCCTAGCTCAATTCCTTCATTCTTTAAATTGAACACACACAGACACACAGCCAGACAGACCATGTTGCGAAAACCACTTTTTTGGTTTCAGGGGACCTCAAAACGTGTATATCCATCAAAATCTCGACATCGAATTTTTGAGATGAATCCAATACTTTATCTCTAAATATATATTACATTTACAGGGGTAAGAGAAAGTAAAAAGTATAAAAAAAAATATTCAATTTGTATTTAAAGAAAATATCCCCAAACCACATTTAAAAGTTTTAATAGATAGTGATGTGATTAGATGGTGAAAATGTAGGACTACTAACTTGCTTTATAAAAAGTAGGATTTTATAAATATAAATAACGAATTATTTTGATATATGATATAACATATATTGAAAAACTGGACTATGGAAAGGAACATTTTTTTTTTGTCTTTATTTAGTAAGATTTTTAAAGAATTTAATTTTTAAAGTTGTATGATTATAATCCCATTCTATCATTTCACTTCCCCTAGCTAGTTGTATGTGATTAGACGACCACTAGTTACTCTACCTCAAAATGTTTTTAAGATAACTAAAGGCAAAAGGTCAGCTTGATTTTCTCGGCCCTTAATGTAAGCTGATATATTGGGTCAGTAAGCTCGTATCTAATAATTTATGCATTTATAAATTAATATATTTATCTTATAAATGAATATTTATAAGTTCATCATAAACATATATAATCCTTCACCGTTTGACCTATCGAAATTAAATTATTATCAAAAGATGATATTTCTTATAACTTCAGAATTAATCAAACATCTGTCGGCTTGGAAAAAAAAGAATAAATCATTTTTTGCTTTCTCGTACCTACAGTATGTATATTAGGGTTATGACTTTTTTACAACCTCCTATCCCTATATCATAATTCGATTAACTATGTATGTAATGTATATATTTAATATATATAGAGAGAGAAAGTATTGAATCTATGTAAAAAATTCGTTGTCGATGTCTTACCAAAGATAAGAGAAAGTTGTGTGCTGTGCGGCCAGTCACACCAGATTTTTAAATTTATTTTCGGTTATACATTGGCAAAAACAGAAACCATTTCGGACTTTATATCGTTATGAATAGCTTGGCAACAACAAGAACTCCTCCCATCCAAGATTTAGCCTTGACTGATTTGCTTACCCCCAATAAATATTTTTTTTTATCAATAGAAAAATTATTTTCAATTTAAAAAGTTGCAAATTAAATATTCGATTGATAAAAAACACAAATTTAAATGCATTTGGAAATAACTTTCATCTATTTCAAAACCACATTTGTAATGAAAACAATATCAAAATGATATGGTTTAGCATTAAATTGTTCATTGGAGAATTGAATACATTTCACTTAATCAAAATTGAAAGAAAAAATTACAAACATAATTAATTAAATTTCGAATGAATTAAAATTAGCATTTTGAAAATACATAAATATTATTATTACTTTCCCAATTATATTATATATATTATATTTATTATAAATATAAAATAGTAAAGGAAAATGTTTACCCCCCCCCCCCCCCGATTTTTTTATTAAGCTTTTCTCCTTAAATTTTTTGGTCAAAAGAACTCCAGAATACAAAAATATCACGAAGCTTTTGTGGATTGTATTATTACTATTATTATGGTAGTTTTTAACAATAGGCCACATTTTAGTATTACTTATTTATTAAAAATATAAATAATGTACAACGTTTCGACTTTTTATTCTGTAGTCGTTTTCAAGTACCTACTCCGTCCGACTCAAGTGAGCCTTCAGATTAAAAATACTAAAATTAAAATTTAGACTTAAGTCGGAGCAAGTGGACAGTATTTGAAAACGACTTCAGAATAAGCAGACGAAACTTTGTATAGTATTTATATTTTTATAATTAATAACAAAATGTGGTCTATAATTAAAAATAATACAAAAATATCTCTGAAATATTATTTTTTTCCAAAGAATAGCTCCAAGAATAATGATCCGGATCTTGCCAGACCAATTTTGGTCCAATTTTTTTTACCCCCATTCCTCTTATCTGTATAGGAAATCAATGGAATACTTGCTAAGAGAATGTGAAGACTTGCAACTATGGTCAAATTCTTATACCTGAGACCTCAAATAATGAAAAAAAAATCTTGTCAGAAACTGTGGTGATCCCCTATAGACCATTCCCCTTCCTTCTCCGCGGCCAATATTCACCTTTATTATAAATTCAAATACTGTATACGGCCTAAAAAAACACGCCAAATTGTGGGGACCGGCAACTAATTTCATAATCTAATACCTGGTGCCCCATTCAATGAAAAATACTATCTTGCTAGGAGGTGCATTGCTCCCATCCAGCCCCTTCACCTCCTTTCTCTCCCTTTATTATAAATTTAAAAGTACTGCCTCAAAAACACTCCAAATTATGGGGACTGGCAACTAAGTTCATAATCTACTAGCTGGTGCCCCAATCAATAAAAAGTACTATCTTGCCGCAGCTGCGATACTCCCCTCCAGTCCCTTCCCCTCCTTCCTCTCCCTTTATTATAAATTTAAATGTACGGCCTCAAAAACATGCAATACTCCAACGATTTCCTATACAAAATAGAGGAGAGGGGTTAAATTTAAATTTGAAATAAAAGGTTTTTTTTCTCATTATTTGAGGTCTCAGGTATAAGAATTTGACCATAGTTGCAAGTCTTCACATTCTCTTAGCACGTATTCCATTCAGATAAGAGAAGAGCGGGTAAAAAAAAAGCTGGAAACTTTTACAGATACGTTTTATTTTAATCCTTTCAAAAGTGAAAGCCCCTTTTTGTTAGGCAACCAATTAACGCACCGGCACTGCTGGTTATCTATCATTAGGGGCACTTCGTTTATTTTTGTTTAACTACTGGAAATATAATAAAATTATTCTTAATTATACCTTTATCTTTACGATATTCCAATCTAAGGGTGTATCTCTTATTTCATATTAGAAGAGTGTTATAGTTTTTTCTGTTTAAGAAAAGTTTTACAACTTTTAAAAAATGTAAATGATATGACTGGGTGGGGGGTTAAGTATTTTTTTCCTCTTCTGTTTAAAGTTTTTTTTTTTGCAAGTGGTTTTTATTAAAAATTAAATAATAAGTTTATAAATTCTACCATAGTTAAATAAATGACTAAAAATTAGATTTTTTTTTAAACTTATTTATAATTTCAACGAAATTGATAAAACAATTAAATATGCGTGACTAAATTCCACCCGACAAAAATAGATAAAGATAAAATTTGATAACTTGGAAATTCATTTTCATTTTTTTTTTCTCCTCTTATTAAGCTTAAATGTAAAAACAGGCTCATTAGTGTTTAATGCATTTTAGAATAAGTGATACAATGTAATGTAATGAACAATGTATACGAATTAGACACAAGTCTTTTCAATGGCACTAGTACCTTTTTCATGGAAAAATCTGGTGTGACTGGCGCACAGCACACAAATTTCTCTTACCTTCTTTCAGCTTCCTAGCTCTTTTCGTTCTTGAGATATTTTCACAGACACACAGACAGACCATGTCGCGAAAACCACTTTTTTTGGATTCAGGATATCCATCAAAATCTCGACATCGAATTTTTGACATGAATCCAATACTTTCTCTCTATATATATTAACATATATAGAGGTAAGAGAAAGTAAAAATATATTCAATAATAACGATGAAAAGTTGCTGTAGACTTTAAAATGGAATTAGAAGACGTAACAGCCAAAGAAATTAAATAAAAAACTTTTATTTAAATATTAATCTTCAACGTTTCGGTTGCCAATCAAGACTTTCATCAGGACTGTTAGTTAATTAATCGTCTACTGGAAATTAATCAATTGTTAGTTAATTAATCGTCCTGATGAAGGTCGTGAAACGTCGACGATTAATAATTAAATAAAAGTTTTTTTTTTATTTAGTTTTCTTGACCACAGCGAACAATTTTTCAAATGATTGCCCAAGAGAGGTTCATTCAAAGGGTGTAGAATAAATGCCAGCATTAGTTTAGCAGCCATTTCGCTTTAAGAATCACAAAAATTCTTCATTAATGTACCAGTTAATTTTTATATATTTAATAAACAATTAATCAGATAGAGGTGTTTAGTCTGGTTGTGTTTCTAGTTGATGAACCAGCGAACCAACTTATCGGCTTTGGATCATCATCTGTCAGCTCGATGATCCAATATTGACACACAGAAGTGAATCAACAGTTGTCGTGTCTTAACAAGAGATAATTAATGCCCTCCTCTCTGCCCCTTGGCCCACACCAAGGGATCAGACAAGACCCTTCCCTCCTCTCGATGGGCCCTTAAGCGCAAATATTTGATAGATCCTTTGAACCGCTTCATTTAGGCGAATAACATGATTAGTATGGAAGTAAATGAACATCAATTGAGTTCTCTATTCAACTGAAATCTTGGGGATGAAAAAAAAAATTATTCTCTGATGATGAGATAACGTGTTTTTATTTGAATAGGTTATTACTTAATTATTTATTTTTATTTGTGTTTTATTTAATTATTCATTTATTTATGTTAATTATTAAATTGAAAATTTTTAAAATTAATGTGTAGAAAGTTGTCTGATCTTTATACAGATAAAATTCACCTATTTGGGCCAGCGTGGTCATTTGTTTGGATGGGACAACAATTGTTTTATCTTGAATTTCTCAAAAATCCATTAATAATAAAAAATTTTTTGTCAGAACAAACTAGAGTCTATTACCAGCATTTTAATGTGTACTAGCCTCGGCGCCCCCTTTCAGCGGGCTTCGCGCCTAGCCGGGGGGCTGGACCCCCCCCGCCAGCTAGCTCGGGCCCACTTGCGGCGGATCCTAGGCTTTTCTTAATTAGGAAAAAAAAATTATTATTACTATTCCAATTCAGTGCCTGCTTGAGGATTTGTTTACATTCATAGTATACATAAGTGCAAAGAATTTATATATATAATAACGAAGTGTCTGTCCGTCTGTCACGCTCTGTTTGACGAACTTCCCGTTGAAATTTTGAAACGTAATTTTGCAGTCTTAGAGTTCAGGGAAAATACTCGGGTCCCGAAATTCCTATAACTTAAATTTCAGGATATATCGAAATAAAAATTATATCAATGTTTTAATCAGAAAAAATCTGGTGTGACTGGCGCACAGCACACAACTTTCTCTTACCTTCGGTAATCGAAAGTTGTGTTCTGTGCTTGTCACACCAGATTTTTCGTGTCGAAATATAATTAGTTCCCGACAGTACGGAACATATGAATTCAGATGTAAAATTTATAAGTATGGGAAAATATTTATATTTTGTTACCATGGCAACCATTTCTCCTATCCTTCCCTATGAAATACAAGAGTAAAGTGGTCTTCAGAAGATTTCAATCGCAAAATGAGAATATACATTTGTAGGGAATTGTAAAATAAAAGGCGAAAAATATATTTACAATTCTAAATGTTGGTTTATTAATAAATGTAAAATAAAGTTTATTTACACATAAAAATTAATAAAATAAAAAGAAAGGTCTATTTACACTGATGAATAATTAATTCAAATTAGAAGTTTATAAAAAGTTAATAAAACGGCACAGTAACTATATTTACATAAAAGAAGCGGCACTATAATTGTACTTGCGTGGGAATAATGAGATTGCGAGAGAAAACGCGACGCGCACTTAACTGATGACGGTGTCTTCTCCGGCAATTTCCCTGGATAGTGGCGGACCCTCTGTCCCTCTGGGCTTGTAGTCGTCTTTGAATAATGGAGAACCGTCTGTTCGCCGATTATTCCGTCGTAATGTGGAATCAGCCTGATTCCACCGTCGTCGTCTTCAGATACAGGGGACTCGTCTAGTGACCTCTGTCGTCGACTTGTGAATGCATGGACACATGGACACCCGTCTGGCGATCGTTGTGGTTTGCACTGACTTCCGAATCAGGTTGGGGCCCTTTTAAAGAGACCTAACTGGCATGTCCGCTCTTTGATGCTCTCAGAGGGGCTCCGCCCCTCTCCGTCTCCGCTTTGAACCGAGGCTATAAAAGGTCGACGGCTCGGAGTCTCTCCCTCTTTTGCTATACGTCGTCGTTGGAGCAACATCTCCTGGAGCGCCCTAGCGGCGTTCCGTGTCAGGTTCGTGGCGTCTCTGCCCTCTCTCATTATCTCATTTATTCCCTTTGACCCAAATGGCCAATTTAATTATTAGCAAAAGGTGTTGTGCTTTATTATTAGCAAAAGTGATATTTTTAAACAGTCCTTATCAGGGCTAATATTCTTATTAACAAAAGTAATGTCTATGTACATAATTAAAACAAAGGTCCTTTTAAGGATCAACTCAGAAAAAATATTGGTCATTTTTCCTTCCTACAACTCGGCCATCCTGAAGTGTGGACGCCCCGGCCACCGGGTGTACTCCGGGTTGCCGATCCTGTAAGGCGCACGTCATCCTTCATCCGCCTTGTTTTGCGATGAATGGGACGCTCCCATGGGTTCCAGTCGCTACTCTGTTGTTTCACTCCATCGTCCTCCTTCGACTCATCGATGGACGCCTTCCTATGGACCTCCCGTCTCTGGGTCCACTCGCGGGCTCGAAGAGGTTGATGTACCTGAAACAAATCATTACTCAACCCCGCCTCTCGCGCCTTCGTTGAGGCCTTTGACGCCTTGCTCTTGGAGTCAAGAGCGACGTCTCTTCTTTTCTTGACTCTGATCTTCTTTTCTTCTAAATCTTCATCTTCTCTCTTCAGTCTTTGCCGTCTTTCTGATTAATTCTTCATCTTGATTTTTATCTTCATCGAATTCTACCTCGATTCTTCTTCTTTGAAATCGTCATATATAGATTTAAATGACTTCTTTTCTTCATTCTTCTCATCTTCTTCCTTTTTCTTTAATTTCAATTTTCTATCAAATTTCTTCTTTCGTCATTTTCGTTTAGATTAATTTCATCTGATTTTTGTATACATCGTCATTCATTTCTATTTTTTCTTCCTCTAAATCGTCATAAATAAATTCAAATTCATTTTCATCGCTTGTTAAATTTCGTCTTTCATCTTCTCTTGTTTCATGTTCATTTTCATTTACATCCTCTCTATCTTCGTCGTCGTCTGAGTCACCAAACGAGATAGGCGAAACACTCACATCTTCTTCGTCGTTTGGGTTGCCTGATGAGCTAGGCGGCAGCTCTACGTCTTTACAGATTTCGTCTTGCGGGTTGCCGTCTACAGGGGATGCAACATCTACATCCTCGCTTCCCTTACTCTTGTTGTCATCGTCGTTGTCGTCATCGTCCTCACTATTTTTTTCTACTAGTTTGGTTATTTTCACAATACCTTGGCTAATTTGGACTTCGGCTTGGGCCAGGAGATCGTTTCCGATGATGACGTCTTCACTCATACTTTCATCGGGAACCACGTATATTTTCACCCAGAAATCGCCTTCGTCAATGTTGATTGAAGTTTTAAAATAGCCAATTGTCTCTGTGTTCGTTCTTCCGAACCCTCTTAAAGCGATGACTGACTTGTTCAAGGCGGGCGAGTTGATTTTCCGATGAGCCTCTTTTTTCATCAACGTCATGCAGCTACCGGTGTCCACCAGGGCACTGGCGGCTACACCCCGTATAACGACGTCTTTGAGGTTTCTATTCGGCTCTCGGATTGCTGTTATGACATTAACTTCTGCCGACTTACTTGGAGCCTGAACTGTCTTCTTTTTGCTTGGACACTCAGTCGACTTGTGTCCAAAGGCGCTGCAGCTGAAGCATTTGAGTCCCTTGCTTCTCTCGGGACAGTCTCTTGAGAGATGATTTTCGTTCCCGCAATTATAACAGGCAATGGCTTTCTTGGTCGTCGGGGCCTGCGGTCTTCGAATTGGTTGAGTTGCGTTGGTGGGATTTTGCCTTGTTTGACTCACTTGGCTTCTTTTCGTCACGTCTGAGTAGGTTTTCAGCTTCTGTTTAAACTCTCTAATATTTGTCGCTCCATATAGTAAGATTTTGTTGCTGGAGTTGTCTTGAATTCCGTCGATCACGTACTGGATGAGGGCTTCTTCTTCTATATTCCCTCGGCTTGCCAACTCCTTCATCGTGATGAAATAGGCATACACGTCTTCGTCTTTTCTTAATTTTCTTTTGGTCAATTCCCGGTGGAGTTCGGCACTGTTCCACTTTTGTGAGAATTCACCAAGCAGCGCGTTCCTCAGGACTCTCCACGTCGTGATGCCCCGTTCGCTCTCGATGAACAACTTCGCTACTCCCGTCAGGAGTTTCCTGGCGAAGACGAACAGGTGGAGCTGGTCCCATCCATGTATTTGAGACTCGGTTTCGATGTCTTCAATCCATCTCTCGATAGGATAGGCGCCACTCCCGTCGAATTTCTTTATAGAGTCCTCGATGTCTCTGAAGTTGACAGGGAAACCTCTGTGTATTTCCCATCCTCTAGCTGCTGCAACCGGTACTTGCCTCACACTGCTTGCATTTTCATATAGGCTTTGTTCCTCCTCATCTTCGTCTTCGTCTTCGTCTTCCTCTTCTAGCAGATCGCGTAACACCGTCGGATCCGCGAGGCAGTGACAGAGATTTTTCGCGAGGACTTCTTTACTGGCCCCGTTTATTTTTAAGATTCTTGCGAAGGCCTTCAGCTCGTTGTGGCTGAACGTATTGATGTAGTCCAGTTTTTCGTCATACTCCGAAGAACCTACTTCGAAGTTGAAGCCCGTGAATTTCTTCACGTTGGCGCGGCTGGATCTGCCACCCTCTTCGTCGTACAAGAGCTGATGAAGACTTTTTATAATTTTCAAGTCAGCGACTTTGATGTTTTGGGCTAACTCTGGAACGCTTCCTAGTGACGTCATTTTGAAAACTCGAAATGAAATTTAAAAAATTCAGATGAAGTTTTCAGCCGGTCACCCATCCGGCGCTTGACCACGCTCGATGATGCTTGTCTCTTGTAGCTATATTCAACGCACTATAGCTTTTCACAAATCTTCTTGAATGTTTTTAGGCCCTTTACTCGCATAAAGCATAAGCACTTGAATATCTCCTTTGTCCGCGCACACAAAGGCACTCTTGGCTTTTTTGGTCAATGACCTTTAAGTCTTAAAAACACTTTTGTTCGTTAACGGTCACTTTACACACACGGACGCACAAATAAGAGTTCAAAAATTTTTAAAGAATGTCTTAGCTCAAAAGATTTATAGGGGTAATCAATCGTCTATTCCCGAATTAAAAATTCATATCTCGGCGCGAGGCCCTTCATATCTCGCCGAGCCCCCAAATTTTGTAGGGAATTGTAAAATAAAATGCGAAAAATATATTTACAATTCTAAATGTTGGTTTATTAATAAATGTAAAATAAAGTTTATTTACATATAAAAATTAATAAAATAAAAAAAAAGGTCTATTTACACTGATGAATAATTAATTCAAATTAGAAGTTTATAAAAAGTTAATAAAACGGCACAGTAACTATATTTACATAAATGAAGCGGCACTATAATTGTACTTGCGTGGGAATAATGAGATTGCGAGAGAAAACGCGACGCGCACTTAACTGATGACGGTGTCTTCTCCGGCAATTTCCCTGGATAGTGGCGGACCCTCTGTCCCTCTGGGCTTGTAGTCGTCTTTGAATAATGGAGAACCGTCTGTTCGCCGATTATTCCGTCGTAATGTGGAATCAGCCTGATTCCACCGTCGTCGTCTTCAGATACAGGGGTACTCGTCTAGTGACCTCTGTCGTCGACTTGTGAATGCATGGACACATGGACACCCGTCTGGCGATCGTTGTGGTTTGCACTGACTTCCGAATCAGGTTGGGGCCCTTTTAAAGAGACCTAACTGGCATGTCCGCTCTTTGATGCTCTCAGAGGGGCTCCGCCCCTCTCCGTCTCCGCTTTGAACCGAGGCTATAAAAGGTCGACGGCTCGGAGTCTCTCCCTCTTTTGCTATACGTCGTCGTTGGAGCAACATCTCCTGGAGCGCCCTAGCGGCGTTCCGTGTCAGGTTCGTGGCGTCTCTGCCCTCTCTCATTATCTCATTTATTCCCTTTGACCCAAATGGCCAATTTAATTATTAGCAAAAGGTGTTGTGCTTTATTATTAGCAAAAGTGATACTTTTTAAACAGTCCTTATCAGGGCTAATATTCTTATTAACAAAAGTAATGTCTATGTACATAATTAAAACAAAGGTCCTTTTAAGGATCAACTCAGAAAAAATATTGGTCATTTTTCCTTCCTACACATTTTAAAGAGCATTTAAAAAATAATTGATTTTTGAATTTAAAAAAAAATCGTTGGAGCAAATTTTGAGAAAATCGAAAAAAACTGAAAAAGTACATCAGTAAAGTACTAGTACTCTTTGGCCGATTTTGATTAAAAGCTTATTTTTCCGGTCCCGGGGGGTGTTTAACTTGAATATAAAATTTCAACCTCCTAGCTCAATTCCTTCATGCTTAAAATTGAACACAGACACACACACACACCCACCCACCCACCCACCCACCCACCCACCCACAGACAGACCATGTCGCGAAAACCACTTTTTTGGATTCAGGGGACCTCAAAGCGTGAAGATCCATCAAAATCTCGACATCGAATTTTTGACATGAATCCAATACTTTCTCTCTATATATATATTACATATATACATAGGTAAGAGAAAGTAAAAAGTTTAGTGAGAGTGTGCCATTTCGGCTGCCTAACTACAGGGCTTTAGCCTCAATATTATTGCAATAGATAGTATATATATTATAAAAAAAAAATTTCGAAATTCAACCAAATTTTATTTATATTATTTTAAGAGTATATTCATCAACATTTAATTATTTACTAACTTAGCGCCCTTCTCATTCCTCTTCAAGAAAATAATCTCCTGTACTTAATAATAATACTACTCTTTAGCCTTAATATAGAGCAAGTTTATATGTCTCACTTCGAGATGAAAGGCGTCCATTCAGTGTTTAGACATGCCTGAGTTCCATTTGGATGGTGATTTAGCACAGACTCTAAAACATTCTAAGAAAATACTTAGGCTTTACATATATGTATTATTCATAGTCAAAAATTTTAGTGTTGTTTATTCAAATTCTTTTTTACTTTCTCTTACCTATGTATATATGTAATATATATATAGAGAGAAAGTATTGGATTCATGTCAAAAATTCGATGTCGAGATTTTGATGGATCTTCACGTTTTGAGGTCCCCTGAATCCAAAAAAGTGGTTTTCGCGACATGGTCTGTCTGTGTGTGGGTGGGTGGGTGGGTGGGTGGGTGGGTGGGTGGGTGTGTGTCAAATTTTAAGCATGAAGGAATTGAGCTATGAGGCTGAAATTTTATATTTAAGTTAAACACCCCCGGGACCGGAAAAATAAGCTTTTAATCAAAATCGGCCAAAGAGTACTAGTACTTTACTGATGTACTTTTTCAGTTTTTTTCGACTTTCTCAAAATTCGCTCTAACGATTTTGATTAAAATTCAAAATCAATTATTTTTTAGATGCTCTTTCAAATGTATATTCTCGTTTTGCCCACAAAATTGTTTGAAGCACACTTTACTCTTGTGCTTCATAGGAAAGATAGGAGAAATGGTTGCCATGGTAACAAAATATAAATATTTTCCCATACTTATAAATTTTACATCTGAATTCAAATATTCCCTACTGCCGGGAACTAAATACATGTCGACACAAAAAATCTGGTGTGACAAGCACAGTGCACAACTTTCGATTACCGAAGGTAAGAGAAAGTTGTGTGCTGTGCGCCAGTCACACCAGATTTTTTTCTCATTTGACTTTCTCTCTTGAGTTTTCGCAATTATGTCCTGTAGGTTTTTATCACGCTTTTTTTTGCTTTATGTCTAGATTTTTTTTATCTGTACCCTACGTGTTGTTATTTTGTGATTAAGTTTCTGATTTAAGGACTAAGAATGGGCATTTCCTCTGCTCTCTAATATCAATATTCACCTTTGATAGGAGATTCAAATCCAAGTATGATGATTTAATTCTCCTATTAAAGCATAATGTTTCAACTAGAGGCAACGGTTACCAGTTTAAATATTCACCTTATTGCCGGCTTGATTTTTCTCTCAGTAGTAGCCTATATGTAAAGGCTTCAGTAAGATGTCCCTTTTCTTACCCACTTCTACAAAATTGGCATAAGAGAATCTGGAGAATGTGATTATGAAGTATTGCTTGGAAATGGCTTCCCATTTTCTTTGAGTTTCTGAAGGCTGTTAGATGGTCTCTCGAATTTAGGGTACTTTAAATCCTTCAATTTACATCCGCTTTTCACATTGGAAAAGGCTCTAGACAAATTTATTTTTTGAAACAAAATTAAGATTTTCAGGATTTATTTTCTACTTTGCTTTTCAGAGTGCGGGGTCGGCATTTTTATCTATATCTAGCCGCGCCGCCCGCCTTCGGCGTACTTTAAATCCTTCAATTTACATCCGCTTTTCACATTGGAAAAGGCTCTAGACAAATTTATTTTTTGAAACAAAATTAAGATTTTCAGGATTTATTTTCTACTTTGCTTTTCAGAGTGCGGAGTCGGCATTTTTATCTATACTAGCCGCGCCGCCGCCTTCGGCGGGCTTCGCGTCTAGCCAGGGGGCTACGCCCCCTGGACCCCCCACCAGCTGGCTCGCGCCCGCCTGCGGCGGACCCTCTCCTTTCTTAATTATGAAATTAAAATTATTATTACTAACAACTAAGTATTCCAGTCCAGTGCCTGCTTGAGGATTTGTTTACATTCATGGAATACACAAATGAAAAGAATACAAAAATATTTCTCTGTACATTTCCTATGGGAGAAATCGTAACTTTAAGAATTAATAACTCGAAAAGTTATAGGAATTTCGGGACCCGAGTATTTTTCCGGGACTCTCCATAACGTCCTCTATAAGACTGCAAAATTTCGTTTCAAAAATTCCAACGGGAAGTTGGTCAAACAGAGCGTGACAGACGGACAGACAGACAGACAGACGGACACTCCGCAATTATTATATATAGATTTTATGTTTATTTATATTAAATGAATATTAATAATTTTTGAGGAAGGTCGTCACAAAGTGGAAATAAACTCGATAACAGTCCAACAATACTTATTTAACTGCAGTCGACAATTTTACAATATTATTATTATTTTTTTTTTCTCCTTCACACCCACATTCACACACTCATTCACACAGTCTTTTCGGCAACTGAGTCCATTTAAGACTTTAGACGATATCCGTTATAGAAATTAATACATATTAGGGGTCCAGGCATTTTTATTTAAGCTATTTGGTATCCAAATGGCTTAAATAAATTCATCGGACTGCCTGGGGTCCGAACCCGCGACTTTTGGTATACGAGGTTAGCACGCTAATATTATTTGGTTTATCGCAAGGGAAAGAGATACAAAATCTTTTTTCAAGACGCATAGTCCCCGAAACTGTAGACTATGATTAAATAAATAATTGTAGAATCAATATCAATCAACTCTTTTTCTCACTTTTTCTACATCTGTTTATTTATTATTAATTGTGATACTTTATAATTTGCTTAAAATCTCAGTATGTTGTTTCGAAAAATCTCTAGGAAAATGGTCAAAGTCAGAGGCCAATAAAATTAAGAATAAGATTTAATAAGTTCGTTCATTAAGAGACTTTATATACTTGTCTGAATTTCGTATTTTGTACTCTGCACAAAGTTCATAATGAGCACGAAATCCCGACTCCCTTATTTAAATTATAGTAGAGAGAAGTGATTTATTTCTTCTAATTTTTTTTCTTGTCTTTTGCAGATGACTTAGTTTGTGCCTTCCCTTGATTCCGTTTCTTATTCAGTGGTGTGGCATTTACATCTCGCTTGTAATTATTTTTGTAAGTATTTTTTTTTTTTTTAATTAACTAATTAAAACATTTTAATATAGAATTATTAAATTTGTATTGTGGAATCGATCGATCTTTTTAATCGTATCCACAAGATTGGTATTTAATTTTCGTATCTATGTAAATTTTTTTTATTTTTATTTTCTACAATCTCTCGAACAGAGAATAACTCCAATAACAGAGAGATGGAGGAGACATTGAAAATTTTCACGGCAAGTGGGATTTGAACCCGAGTTGGGTAGCAACTCTAGATTCGTAATCCGCGGTCTTATCCGTTTAGCCGCGAGCCTCCAAAATCTCATATTTTATTAAATTGAAATGTGTTGTAATGGATAAATCCATTCCCCCACTTTTAATTAACAAAATGATGATAAATTTTCCTAATGTTATTTGAAAGGAATTTTTAAGAAGAAATAAAAATAATATTTTTAAAATATAGATATTTATTTAGATCAAATAGTATACAAAAATTGTTTAAAAGAATATTAAAATTAAATGTTGAATATAAAAATAGAATATATTAAATAAAAATATATTCGCAAATATTAAATTTCAAAAAATACGAATAAAGAATAACACAGAGGAGAGAATAGAATGGAAGAATGGAGGGAGTGGGGGAACCCACCCCTGACTCGAAGCCTGGAGAAATACAGCAGCGGCGGACAAAGCCGAAAAGGAAAAAGAAAAGACCGCCCTCGACTCTCACACGAGCAACATATCAAATCGTTCTCTCTGAGGTCTTCACCAAAAACAAATACAAATATACCCAGTATTTTTTATGCAAATGCATTACTATATACCCCAGTAATTATTCTATGTGCAATATCAATTACCAAGAATCCAAATTTCTCTATATTCGTTGATCGGAAGACAGCGAGAGCCTGAAACAGAAAAATCATCAAACAGCATCATTCATCTCTATTTCTACAATCAAATTCTTCACTTACCTGCATCAAGCGGCTTTCAAGACATCGAAAGATGAGTAGACACAATAATTAATATTCTGTGATCACAAACTTTTTAACAATTAAATTTTATGAACAATTGAACTTTTTTAACATAATAATTCAAACAAAATAAAAATAATAATTTGCATTGAAATAATTTTTCTAAATACCATAAAAAATCATTAATATAAAAAATATTAAAAATAATTATCACTTTTACAAATAATACATAATATTTCTGAAATTCTCAAATAATAATTTAGAATATTCAAATCATTGCACAATCTTTTTCCAATATAATTATAAATAATTTTTATCACAAACCAAACGTAAAGAACGTTCTTTCAAAACAAAGAAAATAATAAATATTTGTAAGCTTAAATTGAATTAATCTTTTATTATCTCTTTATCAAAATATTTAAAATTGCGCATATTAATAAATCATTATTAAAACTTTATTTGCAAAACAAAATCCAAATACTACTTGCTTCATGAATGAAAATAAAATCGTTAACTTTTCCTGTGTTAAACAACTTGTTTTATTTCCAGAGTAGATTAAAGTAACCTTAATTAAAATAAATATATATTTTCTTTTCCCTATCCTTTAAAATCATGCGGATAATACCTCTATATAATAAAATAAATGCGAAGCAGATAATTACATTCCCTATTACACTGAGAAAACCCAATATAAAAGCCGAAAGAGGTAACATGGTGGAGGATGGCTGGAATGAATTCAAACAGGCCGGTAGCCCTTCCTAAACAGAACGGTTTAGCCTAACATAAGGAGGCTGGCTGGAATCGGTTCTCGGGCACGCCGAAATCCTAGTTAACTGAATCTAAATTTATTTCAAAATAGGAAAGTTAAAACTTTCGGCCAATTTAAAAAAAAAAAAAAAAAAAAAAAAAAAAAATTTTTAAATAAAATTCAAAAAAAAAAAAATCATTTTAGACCCCAAAATAAATAAAATTTTTACATTCTTAAAATATTCTTAATATCAAACAGCCATAATGAACAATGTAACAAACACCCAGGAATCGTTGCTCGATTTTATCGGGAAATGCCATCAATCAACCCCAAAAATGGAGGTTGGTCAATGCTCGGACGATTCAGCACTGGGCATATCAGAAAATACAAATGTCATTGAACCACACTCTGAATCTTTGGAAAATGAGAGCAGAGTAAGGGAAGAATTTATAAGGTGCCCTGAAGCAAAAGCAGTGGATGACTCCGATACCTCACACAATCGAATTGAGGAATCGGAGAAGCAGCCACCAATAACGGATAGGCAGAATAATAGCAATACTAATCGAGAAATCGATCCCGTAATGATGATGCTACAGAAAATGAACAAAAGGAGGGAAGAAAGGGACATGAAAATGAGCGAACAATTTAACCGTCTAGAAGATAAACTTGATAAAAACATTCAGGACCTTTCTGTAGCCACTAACATGAATAAAAACAAAATCGTAGAAGTAGAAGCGAAAATAGAAGATGCCCAAATACAACTTCAAAATCATGACATTTTGATCCAGAAAATCCCTGTGCTGGAGGAACAAATAAGTAAAATTCCTCAACTGAATGAAGAAATAAACAAACTACAAAAAATTGAAAAACAAATCCCCACATTAATTAAACAACATCTTAATCAAATAAACCAAAAACCACCGAACCAAACATCATTTCCAGCTCCTACAATAAACCCTAATAGTCAATCCATAATGAAAAATCCAGAGTTGATAGCCAGCAAGTTAGGACATATTATGTCCGAGATTAAGGTCCCTGCAAGTTTGAATGCACATTCAGCAGTCAACTCGGGAACCAAATTCAGTCAAAATCTGTCATTCGATGTGAATGAACCTGAAGAGCTGCATAACCGTGACCAAATCAAAGCTGCTTGTGAACATGTTATCAAATATTCGGGATCATCTAACATACGGGATGTAAACCCAAAGGAATTTTTAATTTCTTTCCAAAATTTTTTAAGCAAGCACAAAATGCGAACCCAACATGCGATTGAAGCTTTCCCTCTGGTGTGTGGAAGGTCGAGCCCGCCAATGGGCACAATCACAACAAGGGGTTGTACAAAATGTTGAGGAGCTTCTTATCGAGTTCGAAAAAGAATACTGGGGGCCTGAAGCTCAGGCGCAATTCATGCAACAGTTTATTTTT